>PVKE010000587.1:91202-134452 GCA_004027555.1 Craseonycteris thonglongyai | reverse complement strand
TAATTGTTAGATGAATTCTTAGTCTTTGAGCTGTCACCATGAACTTGGCATTTAGTTCCTCCTTATGCTAAGACCTGTCATGAAACAAGTAGGTCATAAAATTAGGGGGAAAAATCGTATCTTAACACTTTGAGGGCTGTTCTAAAATATGAAACTCTTTAGGGGTAGGCAAAAAAGCAAAAACAAAATTGTGAACTAAGTTATGCAGAGGGGGATAAAGTAAGTCAATGTGAACAGTATATGTGATTTTCGGATGTCATGCACGCATATGACACAGAACTCAGTCTTACGTAATTAAAAATACGGCTAAAAATATACATGTGATTTATACCATCTTTCTGTTCTACCGCCAAATCTACCAGTTTTACACCAAACAGTAAAAAGCAGAAATAAAATCAATGGACTTTTAAGAAGTCTTCAAGATAAAAGAAAAGATTATTTAATGTAGGGGCTATATTTTCACTGATTAGCGTTTGCCTCTGGTTTATGGTTGTAATAAAACAAGATCGTATAAAGCATTACTTTTTAATGCTGGAAAAACAGGAGCAAATAATAAATCAAGCAAATAATATCCACACTTTATTATTTCTTGCTTTATAAACATTAAGCTATATAAAAAATTAAAATGCTATTTCATATTCAACTGCTTCTACAAAGTAGAAACAAACACCCTTTTTTTTTAACCATCAGCTGCAGGAAGGCTAAATCCAGACCTTACTAGCAAAATTATTTGACTATTTAAGCAAATATTTGGTGACTCAGTTAAATAAGAAGCACGCTTGCTTTAACTATGGGACTAGCTGAGACAATATTTGATGGAGGAAATTCTCATTTGTTCATTTGCCTGCCTCAATGCGTGCTTTTATTCTGTGAATCTAAACCTAAAAGAGTGAAGAGGAGACATATCCTCCCACTGATTCCCATGTCCTCTTCGAAATGATGATGTATAATGATGACCTTACATAACTGACTTAAACAGATGTGACAAAGCAAGCACCTTATCCCCTGGATAGAAAATGCTTTGTCCAGAACATTCCTTCTTCAAGTGAAGTCAACACCATCGGTGGCAAGCTCTCTCCACTTTTCTACTTAAGAATAAGTACAACAGGTCGTTGAAGAACATCGTTTCGTGCAATGCTGCGTCCTTATAACATTGCAGAGGTGCTGTAGGAACATAGCTTTTGTTTATACCAATTAGCCTATGGCAAAATTTGTACTTTGCTTAAAGTCACAGGAGTCGGCTGAGGTAGGAAAAGTGCACATGTCCTAATGGAACAAGTAGCGGCTGGCTGTCCTACTCCGGATGCTGTGGATTGGACAGGCTTGATTTAGACTATTTGGGGTACGAACACTATGATAAGCTTTGTCAGGGAGACTGGGAAATCTCTTTGCAATCTGTTGTTGTTATTCCTTAAGAAGAAAATTAAAACACTTTTTTTCTGGATGATTTAGACCAGGCTTGTCCAACCTGCAGCCCGCGGTGGGACCAGGAGGGCTTTGAATATGGCCCAACACAAATTTGTGAACTTTCTTAAAATATTATGAGGTTTTTCTTTTTCTTTTCTTTCTTTAGTACATCAGCTGTTGTTAGTGTTAGTGTACTTTATGTGTGCCCAAGACAACTCTTCTTCTAAGATGGCCCAGGGAAGACAAGTCAGAGGTTGGACACCCCTGACTTAGAGACTGTCCTACCAGAAATCAGGGTTTTAGTAGATGGTCTCTTAAGAATTCTTCCAGGTTTTTAGTTCTTTGCTAATTTTTTAGGCTGGTCATTTCAGATTCTATAAGTACAGGACTCACCCCAGAAATACTTGACGCATGTGATAAGAATTGGTACCATATCTCTGCCCAATCTGACCTAGTTGAATACATTTATATAAAGTCAAGTCTATGCTGGAAGGTTCAGGGGATGGAGGAGCGGAACTGAGGGAGGACATGGTGGGTGGGTGACAGAGAAGCAGGTGGCGCTGTCCTTCATGAGCTGTGTCCACTTGGGAGTGTCTGATCACGAAAACAAAGTGATAATTAAAATAATGAAAGCCGAAATAGATTTGCCTGGTATGTGAATGACAACATGACAAAGATTCACCGGTGGTGGGTATAAATATTTCAAAATACGATCATACACTTTTATTAAACTAAATGCAGATGAAAAATAGCACTGTATGTATTTGGCTGAACAAAACACTCTTTTTCAATTTTGACATAAATGGGTAACAATAATTTAGATATACTCTACTGAGAGTTCTAATGGCTTCCAATAGGCTCATTATCAGTATGTTTAAAACCTTTAGAAATGAGTCTTAAACATCTAACTGAAATGCTTAGATACTTAGGTAGAGTGAAATCTACCTCAACAAATTGAAGCGTGCAGTGCGTTTTGAATAACTGTTAATTTATGCTGGAGTAACAACTGTGTAACATAAGTGAAATCTATGTTAACAGAGATGAGGAGACCCCTTCCAGTGATTTCTACCACCAATGGCAGGCTGCAGTTGTCATCCTTCCTGCTTGTGTCAAATGGGACCCGAGGTGCTTGAGAAAGCATTCGCTGTTAATTTCTGAAAGTCGGTAATTAGCACTTTTGAATGCCACACAACAAAAGTAACACCAAGAGGCAAAAAAGCACATCTCACATGAGTGATGCACGCCCCACTCTGACTAGCTGCATGACTGATACTTTTCTGGGTGGACGTCTGATGACCGGGGGCTAGCAGAAGACTGTGGTTATGGCAAGCAGAGAGATGAACCTGCCTTCAAGATTTATTCCCTAATCAAAATTAAATGTGTGCCATTAATTTCCTTGATACTGATTTCTACACAGAAGCTTGATTCATCAAATCGTAGCAGTGAAAAGCATGACTGTAGTAGATGAAAAATGATGCGTGAACAGAGACATGTGAACCTATACTCTCATTAGTTTTAAGGATCATAATATTCTTGTTCCCAATATGATTCTTTTAATTCTTTAAAGACTTTCTAATGCACATTTCCATTCCAACAATTTAAAATGTAGGGTCTTTTTTTTTTTAATTTGGCTTTTGACTTTATTAACATGCTTAGGTCAGTATGACTTCTGGTAATTATAGGAAGAAAATTAAGATGGTTGTAAGAAGCCTTTATCGGACATTTGCTGATCGTTTATGGAAATCACGTCTCAGGATAACTGTCTAGGAGGAGACACCAGAACACCCCCTTATGTGGGCAGTCAGGCGTGCTGAGCTTGTAAAAGGACCACATGGTAGCAGGAGCCACTCCCGCGACCCAGAGGGATGGAACTGAGAGCCACTCAGGTCAAAGGAAGAAGACTGAAACGGGGGAAGGAAAAAGCAAGGGAGGACGGCTTCATAGGAGGAATAGCAGTACACGCCCGTCTTCTCCCCTGTGCGTTTTAGGACTTCACCTTCTACGGGAGCCAAGCGTGGCAGTTGTTTTGGTTAAAGACACATCTGTCTTCTTGGTTCCTGACAGACCAATCATGTCAGTTCCTTAGTGGCAAGGAACGTTTCAGCAAGAAAATAAGTCTGGAGTGATCTAAGGGCATATTTTCACTAGAGCAGATCCAAAGTAATGCTTTGTTATCCCTGTCAGATCAAAAACAAAGATAAACGAAGGAAGTATCATCTACGAAGACCAAGAAATACTCGTCACAAATAGTTAGGCTGAAAACACAACATGTTTATGACTACTGGGAATATTAAAATGTATTGAATGGACTAATATTTCCAACCTCAGTAGACACATGTGTGTATATGTATAAATAAATAAATGGCCCATCTGTTCTAAAAGTCTCACAGTAAAGTAGCGTTTCATGATAGGCTTATATGTGTGTACTTCTCATTGTCAAAGAGAAGTCACTCAAATCATTTTTCATCTTGTCAGGGTCAACCGTAGGTGACCCAGAAAAATAAGTTATGACAACAAAATTCTTCCAAAGTACTTCATTTAATTATACTTTTAGGTAATAAGGATCAATGTTTGTGTAGCTCTCTAGAGCTTAAAAAATATTTTCACATATGACCCTCAAATACAGCTCTATGAGTTAGGTACCGTTTCTCTTATCAATTTTTTTTTTTTTTTTAGGTGGGAAAACAAAAAGGTACATAAAAGTGAAGTGACTTAATGTCACTCAGATCTCAACAATAGGGTTGTGATAGAGCCTACCATCTGATTTCTACCTTTCTATCAATCATTTTTATTGTACTACATGGTCATACTGTGAAGTAGATAGCTTTGAATAGTAAGTGTGATAATTTTTAAAAACAATTTTAGAAATATTTTTCACTTATTATATATGTACAGCAAAAAAAAAATAATTGTGACATTTAATTTGTAATCTTCACTAATCGATTATTAACTATGGTATAATCCCATAGGGCCTTTGGAAACTCTCAAAAGCTGATAAAACGTATCTTTTTCTGGGAAGTGAAACACAAATGAACAATGAAGAGGCTGACCGAGATTTCTTAAAGCAATCTTAAAATTTCCCTTATAATCATTGAGTTTTACTGAGTGGGAAGTTTTAACACATTCAAAAGCATAAACAATTTAAATAACATAGTTTAATTTACTAAAGTGAAAATACACATGAGGTAGCCTTTACATTTTTAAGAATCATTTTGGATGTAAGAAGAATATTGTCTCTAAGACGAATAACCACTAGTGAACAGTCTGTCATTTCTAAGCTCCTAGAAAATAATGGGACTGAAGAAACCTGACTTGGGAATTAGGTGACCTGCCTAAGGCTGGCTGGGAGTCCTCGGGAAGAGCATTTCATAAGAGTTTTAGGTTCGATCAGTGGTTTTTAACTGGGGATGTATATGGATGCCTGGAGAGATGATTCCACCCCGCAACCTTGAACTTTCTCCCTGGCTATACTGTGCGTCTCGTGGGATGGGGGATGGGACCATGGTTGGGGAGTGGGATGGGAATAGATAGATAAGACCTGTGGATTTGAAAACAGTTGAGGGGGTGGGTGTGGGAGTACGTGGGGTTCATTTTCCACTCTCTCTCTACTTCTGTAGAAAAGAAAAAGAAACAGCTTTCTGGATCATTCTAACACACCTTCAGGAGAGCAGTCCTGTTTGAGCTTTACTGCCTCAGACAAGTCATCTGGGGGTCCCTTAAATGCACGGTGACGCCGAAGCTGGGGGCCTGTGGACCACATGGGAGTAGCAAGGAAACGACGGAACCAGGTCATTACTAACCTCAGCAGGTTGCAGGATAAGAGTTTATCGGGCATCAGACAGAGCAAATCACATAATTTTTACTAATATGTACACATGGATAAGAAAGAATATTCATTGTCGTGCTTGAAATGACTGGTGAACCAGCTGAGCTTGTGTGTGGAAAAAAAAAAAAGAATGTGTCTAGAAGATTATGATGTAAGCCAAGAGTGAAGACAATTCAAATAACATCGGATATTCACCAGAGCCAGTGTTTACATATTAAGAGGAGCTTTGTACCAGCTCTGGGCTGCCACGTCTCTGTCCGGAGCCCGTCACGACAAGGTTGATTATCCATTACTGCGTTACAAGTCTGAGATTAGTTAAGCTGTCATCTTTTTCTCAAACAGAAATCCCAACCTGTCAAAGGCTGTCAATTTTAGATCTGACGTGGAGGAGAAAATGATCTGTTATTCTGACTTCTAATTTCTTGACATTTTAATGCCGTAATTGCTGTGGTTAGTGCTGCTTTATGATCCTGCCTGTCAAGGAGGAATGAATCAATAACCTCACGCGTGTCTCAAACTTTTGCTCTATCTTCACAGCTCAAAGTGTGGGATTGTTTTTTTAAATAAAGGGTACATTCGTATATGAAACATTGCTCTTTTAAATCAGGGTCTAACTCGAGCATTTAAAAAAAAATGATCTTCCTTTGGCTACTTGGAGTTGCGTATAAAATAAGTGGAGCGTGGCTTCCTTTGGTTTTATTTACATGCAGTGTAGTGGATCTTATTTTAAAAAATACGAAGCTGCTCTCAGATGCAGGGGATGCACTCTGAATGCTATTGCCCGGCATGCAGGTGGGTATCGGATGGCTCGGGTCCCAGCAGCCGCGTGCAGACCTCCAGGAAGTTGACGTTGTGAACAGAGGTGCTGAGCTTCCAGAGGCCCCGCCACAGGGGGACAGATGTACACGGGGGGCACAGAGGCCCAGCGAGTGACTGCTGTACCTCTTCCCACTTCACTACGTGGTTCTTCTTGCTGACAGCAGACGCTAAGCACCTCCACGCTGACAAACGTCCATTCTGGGTCCTCTGCAGAAAGTGCAGCTGAGGCAGGGACGCCTCGGATCACTCACACCCTCACACGTGTATCGCTGAATGACTTGCGGAGTTTCTCTAATGCAGCCTCGAGATTCAGCAGTGATGTGCTCAGAACGAGGCTGCGGGAAGGAGATAGCCCTGACCCCAAGTACCTGGGTGCTCAGCGGCTTGCGTCACTGCGAGTTTCAGCAGGAGCCACACCTAACACATCGCTCAGACTGGCCCAAAGAGCAAGCTTGTCCGAATCGGGGCCCACGGGCACCGCTTTGAATGGGCCCTTGCACAAATCCGTAAACTTCCTTAAAACCTTATGAAATGTGGGAAGTCCTACAGTTTGACAATTAAGACCTCTACGTAGTTTATTTTCATTGTACAAAGCAATGGTGTGCTTATTTTGTAGAACCAGGTGTTTTTATAGGATTCATGTAACAAACACTATATCCATGTAAAGAAAGTCTCCCGAAGTGTGTACATGAGAATTTGAACTATATTCATTTTGTGAGGTTGCGGCACTTTTTGTCAGCCATAAAAAGATGGGAAACAGGTGCAAAAATGACAACTACCAACTTAAGGCACATTCAGAGCAAGGGCAAATGAGTAAGTAAAATTTTGCATCAAGAAAAAAATAAAAGTCTATTCATTATTCAAATTTAAAAAAAAAGAAAGGAATTGTGTATAGGAATTTTGAAAGCTTTCAATTGAGGTTGACGTGATTATACATTTTAAAGTTTTATACTAGAAAGAGTAAACATTAGCTATCCAGAAAATTTACTTCCATGGACACATATAAACTTATGAATTTCTTCACTTTTTATTTGATTAAATTGACTACCCTCCCCAAAAAGTCAATTCAAATTCTATTTTCTATTCTCTTATTAATATTTTAATATAAAAATATGTTATTTTCTGTCCATTTTAATGCTACCTTGCACTTTCCTTATGTGCAATATGTTTAAAATATTTTTATTTTGCCCAGTTGGATTAACTTGCAACTTTCTTTATAAGAACAGAACGTTATAATAGACAAAAATATATAATAAAATACTCAAGAGCATAAGTATCTATGATATTTAAAAGTCAAGAAGCAATGTGGAGTCAGTCTTGGCATAAAAGGATAAGCTCCTAATAATTTTCTTTTCTTTATGATTCTAAAGGTATTGGTTCTAAAAGGAGAAAACTGTTGGTAAGGAATTTGTAGAACTGGATATGTGTTAGGCAAAGGTGTACTGTGAGAGAGTAATTAAGCTCAGAATCATCTGCAAAATAATCTGGTTATAGTTTGTATACCACTGGGGATCCTAAATGAGCCAAGCGTATTCGCTTGTAGAGAAAATCTCTTACTTCACACCTAATTTCATTTCTGGCTTCTCTGGCGTTCATTTGTTCTCTGTCTGCATGTCTTGCTCCTGGCTTCAGGCAATAATCCCATTTCCTTGTGCATACAATACACTTAATACTATGCTTGCAATGTGTTTTCTGAGTATTAGCCCTCAGGGGCCAAGGATCAGTGATCATGAGGCCCTGCCCTTCCCTCTCTCTTCTCTGCTTGAAGCCAAACAAATGAGGTCATTTTGTTTTTACAGAGGTCCTTAGGAAATAACTATGGATGCAAATTTTTCTTGTAGAGCTTTATTTCCCAAATCTGCAAGTTTCTCACCTCTAAAAACAACAACAACAACAACAACAACAACAACAACAACAAAACAATAGACAAACAAAAAAACCATTGTGAAAGGCTTTCCATTGACTGGAAGTGTCGACATGACTACTTGCTTTGCACAGAACAGATGGTGGCTATCTGGTCGACCGGCGCTTTGCAGCAACACTAATGCAGCAGCTGCTGCTGCACACGTGTGCTTTCGCCTACCTGACATTGTTCTGCAACGTGGAAGCGACTGAAGTAACATTTTACCTAAATATTTTCACTGAAAGTACTCACATACTGAAACACAGAATTACAAACTGCTAGCTGTAAATTTTCAGGGTGAGAACATATGGGAATAAAATACTATTAACATACCCTCATCTGTTTTACTGATGCATTTCTTGAGTATATTCAACTAGGTTTCGTTGATAACACATAGAGGCATTAAGCACTTTGATGAAGATGCTGAAGTAAAACAAATAAAACAAGAACACCGCAGTGCGTTTCATAGGTCTTCATTCCAGAAGGAATAGCACGTTGGTCTCATTACTTGGCTTTGACATATAACATTCATTTTCCACATCTGCCAAGAACTGAAATCTATATTTTGTAAAAACTTATGTTGAAAGGAAATGTATCCAGAAAGAGAGGGAAAGTGAAACCTGCACTTTCGGAATGACCGAAGATTCTGTAATCCTGTAGGACTGACCGCACACCTACCTCCCTCAGCACAGGGTCGGAGATACTCTCCAGGTTCACGGCGCCTTCGTAGGTCACGTAGTGAAACACGTTCAGAGCGCGGACAGCCTCTGGCCCTCGCTGTTTGTAGCCAAATATGAGGTCGATCCACTGATGGAGCTGACAAGAAGCAAACTCACTTTCCAGGGCCTGAAACGAGTCAAGGGGAACATAAATGAGAGTCTGTACAAACTTAGCAAAGCTCCCTACCTCTCTCCTACTGTGAAAGACTCTACATGAATGAGCAAAATAGGCTCCTTCATTCCTCTATCTTATAGTAGCTTTTCTACTCTGAGAAATGGCAAAATTCAACCGCTAACACAACACAGACCTAAATGGAAACTTGTCTCTTTCTTAAATGCCTAACTTTCTCTTTGCTCCATTAAGTATATGACATGAATTTTAATATTCTATAGATTTCTTACAAAGACACATGCATGCTTAAAAGAAAAAAAACATTGAGATGCCTGGTTTAATGCCATTTGATGATAATTCCATTCCTAATTTTTAAGCAGCGGTTCAAAACTAAGCAATTTTATTACAGAGACTTTGATGTGCACTTATTTTCCTGCTTAAAATTCTTCACATTTACCTCTAACTCTACTGAAAGGAAATGCCTTCCTTCTGCTACGAATTAACTCTGCTGTGATACAGTTCTGGAGTCGCCGGCAGGTTTATGTGTCCGCCGGCTGGTGGGAAATGAACGTAAATTACCCAGAGTCAATGACCAGACTAAGCTGCCATTAAGAGCCAGAAAAAGAGCAGGCCCGTCCGTCTCCCGAGAAGCCATCGTAAGCTTCCTGGAGGTATCCTGACGTGCAGGCACGGAGTTCTGTTCACACCCGTGACATGAGCGGTGACAGTCACGGAGGGCTCGCCGCGCCTCGAACTCCCTGCGTCCATTTATCATCAATTTCTTATGGATCTGAAGAGCCTGCTGATTTCAGGAACCCGAGCAAAGAGCCGGAGAGCCGGCTGCTTAGATTTCAGCCATGTGCAGCCTCGTGAAGCCACTTCCTAAATGACAGCTGTAACTAAATCCATGAATGAAGTCATTCTCTGGATGCCGGTCTGGGGGTCGCTAAGATCTTAAAATGAGTTTGGAATTCACTTAATGAATAATTACTTAAATTGGTCCTCTGATAATTACATTTTGTTTCTTTTGTCTGTAAAATGTCTGAGTGATACTTTTCAACTTTTCCTGTGATCACATTCAAGTAAGTAGTGATTTATCAACATCAATCTTTTCCCTGATTTATTCCTTTCAAAATTTTTGGTATCTTATTTTCCTCTCATTTTGTGGGACTTGACATCTTGTTTTATGTTACTTATTTTTCAGGTTGTTGTATGCATTAAAATACAATTTCTGTATATTTAACAGTAGTGCTAAGTGCTCAATACATAACTTGTATGATACAACTCTGACCACCACCACAGCCAGCACTACTGTGATGTGCATGACACTATTAACCCTTCACTACGGTTTCCACGTATCTCCCAAGTGTCTACTATCTTATTTACTCTTCTATTTTTTCATTTTAGTTCCTTTATTCCAACCTCCATACCCCATTCCCTTCGGAAAACATCAACTTTATATTTATGGGTCTGTTTCTGTTTTGCATTGTTTATTCACTTTTTTTTTTAGATTCCACATATAAGTGAAATTACATGGTATTTGTCCCTCTTTTTGACTTATTTCATGTATCATGATAACCTCTAGGTCCACCCATGTCATTCTTTTCATTTCTGAACAATATTCCATTCTATAGACGCACCATGTCTCTACCTGCTCTTAGACTAGTAGAAACCTAGGTTGCTTCTGTATCGTGGCGATTCTGAGTAATACTGCAACAGGCATGGGGGTGCAGATATCTCTTTGAATTAGTGACTGCTTTCTTTGAATACCCAAAAGTGGAATTACTGGGTCATAAGGTAGTTCTATTTTAAATTTTCTGAGGAACTGCCCTACTGGTCTCCACGGTGGCTGATCCAATTTGCAACCCCCCCAACAGTGCATGAGGTTTCTCTTTTCTCTACGTCCTCACCAAGGTTTGCTGTTTGTCACTGTATTGATGATAGCCATTCTGAAAGGTTGAGATGATATCTCATTGTGGTTTTAATTTGCATTTCCCTGATAACTAGTGATATTGAGTATCTTTTCATATGTCTGTTGACCATCTGTATGTTCTCTTTGGAGAAATGTCTATACAGGTCCTCTGCTCATTTTTTAAATTGCGTGTGTGTATTGTGTATGTGATAGGTTAAGTTGCCTGACTCCCATATATATTTTGGATATTTTCTGTGCAAAACGTTTTAGTTTAAAATAGTTCCATTGATTTTTTTTTCTTTTGTTGTCCTTGCCTGAGGAGACATATCTGAAAACATATTGCTAAGACTGACATCAATTATTGTTACTAGTGTGGATTTAGCATTTTATGTCCACGAATAACTGCTCTATATAAGTAGGTACATTTCCAAGTTGTCCTGCTCTTTCTGTGAAGCTTGTGCCAGGAGATCAGACAGCAGCCTTGTGGGGTTTCCTTTGTATGTGAACCATTGTTTTCCTTTTGCTTCATTTGAGAGTGTCTTTTTATGTTCACATTTAGCCATTTTTAGTTACAATGTATACTGGTGTAGCTTTCTTTGGGTTCATCTTCTTCGGAAGTCTCTGAGTTTCCTGGGCCTGGATGTCTGTTTCTTTTCCCAGGCTTAGAAAAATTTCAGCCATTATTTATTCCTTTAAAGTTTCTGTTCCCTTCTCTTTTCCTTCTCCTTCCAGAATCTCTATATGTGTGCATATCTGAATGCCCTATGCTGTCCCAGTGGTCTCTTAAGCTGTCTTCCTTTTTTAAAATTCTTTTTTCTTTTTGATGTTCTAGTTTGATGTTTCTAGTTGATTCCCACAATTCTATCTTCCAGGTCGCTGATCCTTTCTTTTATGTGAACTAGCCTGCTGCTGATTCCTTCAACGTTTTTCATTCCAGTTACTGTATTCTTCCGGTCTGCATGGTTCTTTACTATACATTCTAATTCTTTGTTGAAGCTCTCCCTAAGATCCTCTATTCCATCTTCAGGTTTGGTGAGCATCCTACGACCATTTATTTTAATTCTTTATCAGGTATATTACTTACCTCCATTTCTGTAGGGTTTTTCCTGGGGATTTTTCTTGTTCTTTCATTTGAGAGCTATTCTTCTGTGTGTTCATTTTGTTTGACTTTCTACATTTACTTATATGGATCAGACAAAACAGCTATCTCTTCCAGGCTCGGAAAAGTGGCCTGATGTAGCATCAGCCTCCATGTAGGCTGTGTGCCAGGTGGCTTTAGGAGGTTGGTGGGAGTCACTGGGTGACTAACGCTTCAGGGGCGCTGGCCTGCTGAGCTGAAGTGGCCCCAGGGGGGGAGGGCAGGTGCGTGAGCTGACGCCCTGTTGATCCTGCTTGCTCCCTTTGTTCAGGGCCTAAATGGGCTTGCCAGATATGTCCGGAAACACACTGCACTGCACTTTCAGGTAGACCAGAGCACGTGGAGAGAACCCTCCCCCTCGTCCTATGCAAGAGGGGGGCATAAATAAGGGTGCTCACTGGCACCACTGACCCCAGAGAATTCCTGCAGTCCCCCGAGAGCTCCCGCGGCTCCCCAGCCTTCTCTACAAAGTCTGTCTGGTTTGCCCTGCAGAAAGTGGTCTGGCGAAGAACTGACCTCTGTGTAGGCTCTGTGTACGAGTAGGTGTGGGGAAGCATGTGGAGCAGGGCAGGTGCGTGGGGTGCCTGGAGGGCTCCTAGCAGGGAGGCCAGGTGCATGTGCTGACTCCCTGCTGCTTCTGCTTGCTCCATTTGCTGGGGACAAAAGGCTCCAGGCCATGTAGCTGAGTGACCTTGCACGTAGGATACAGCGCCCAACTAGCGCTGCTGCAACCCTGTTCCCTTGGGGGTGGGGGTGGGGGGGCGGTACAAACAATGGCGCTTGTGGGTCCTACAGCGCAAGGGCCTCCCACAGCCCCCAGCCTTCTCTGCTGGGTCTCTTTCTCTAGTTTGTGGTCAGAAGCTGTGCATTTAGCCCTCAGTGGTGTCGCAGGAGTAACTGTTCTCTACGTGCACGTGTCTTTGGTATTTTATTTGCACCCATTATTGTGGCTGTCCCTTCTTCAGAATACAAACCAGTAGATTTCATGAAAGAATGGTTTCCACACTAACACTAAACGAAATTTCTAACCTCTGTATCTCATTGGTTTCGACATAACAATTTAATCTAGAACAGAGGAAAAGAGACTAATACCCAAAAGAGATGCTGGTTAAAATTCTATATTGGTTATGTCTATAATATTGGTTTTGTCAATTTGTATAAATTATTTCTCTCAATTTAGTATAACTAGTTAATTAAGAAAAACACCAGTCGAATTACTCAGTCATGTTTTCACTGCCTTGTGCAAGAAAAGAAAAGATAAAAAATATATCGTGGTTCATTATAGAATAGCTGTTGCCCAAGTCTATTCATAGGAAATCAGAATTGCAGTAAAATCAGATATATTATTACAAGGAAGATTTCTTTATCAACATAACCATAAAATCAGTTAAGCAGCAACCATTTCGAATCAATCTTATAGATACTACTAGAAATATTTGGAAAGAAAGGATTGATATAATTTACCTTTATTCTATGAAATAATTAATTGAATAAAATGCCTATTGCAATTATGGGGGCAATAACTTGCATAAGAAATTAGTTCATTATCTCTTGCAAATATTATAGCCTTGGATATTTTTTGGGAGAGTAAGTTCTTACCACTTAAATTTCTTTAAGGCTTTTAAGTGTTTGGCCGCTGATGCCAATTTTGACATTTTATAGTTTTCTCAGTATTCATCCATTTTATTGCAGTTTTAAAACTGATTAGATCATAGTTGTTTATGATATTCTTCAATTAAATTCTGAAAATCTTTTTATTCTATTCTATGTATATTAGAGAGGCAATAGAGTTAACCAATAAACAATTAATTGTCATTAAATAACTTTGCCTCGGGTGTTTTTCTTTTGGGAGTTATAAAGCTAAATGGTTAAGGAAACAATAGAGAGTCCATTAAGCAAACAGTCTGTCTTGCTAGTCATTGTGCAGAAAGAAAATACATTTTAAACATTTAAAAACTCAATCTGGTTCTAAATCAAATGCATATCTAAAAATCAAATTTTAGATATTACATAATTAAAGCGTAACATCCTCGCTAAAGCTGGAGCCTGAAAGGGAAACTTAACTGTACCCTAAGCTGTATTAATATGTTACTAAACACATGCTAACTGCTTATTCGTCCTTTTCAGAACAATGTTTTCATGCACAAGCCCATTTTGGACTCTGAAACAAGATTTTATTGTAAATACAATTGAAGAATATACAGAAATGCTTGATTACTAAGCTATTAGGGTTATAATGGTCTTAACAGCGTGCCATGTCCCTCTATTTGCACCATGTCCCTCTATTTGCATATCTAAAAGCAGAAGCAATTGCTTTAAGCACACATAAACCAATTCCCAATCCATAACTCTACCCTGGGGATCTGAAGGGAAGGAAGTAGAGAATGAGATTGAACACAGAGCAGCTATCTCTTAGATGGACAACAGTTACCTAATTCTAATTTCCACACTGCCCCTTGGGTATTAGATGGTAGAGAATTCTTTCTCTAGTAGGTATTCTCCTGAGTGATTTTACTTAAGAATACTCAATTTCTAGCTCCTCTTCCCAACTAGAGCAAGAATATTTCCCAGTCGCTTTTCTTACTGACTCAAAAAATTTGCTCCCGCTATTCAAAAATTTTTTCTAAATAAAGTTGAATAGGTTCAAGTGGACAACCATAAAATCATATGGCTACTTCAGGGGAGTCTAGACCACCTTCTCTTTATGACTAAATTGAAGGTATAGCTATTACCCAGTGGACTATTCAATTGTTTTAAATAAAGACAATATAGTTGTTTTAAATATTTTGGGTGGGGGTGGGGCTTCAAATATTTCTATTATTTGATTGCTCCTGGACGCAGAGGGCTGGTTTCCATTCCCACAAGCAACACCCACTACCGCAGGAGGCCCCGCCTCTTCTCTCACCCCACCCACCCTGCACCCTGCTGCTGGGACAGAGCTCTGAAACCCTCAGGCTGTCAGCCTCTATTTCAAATCTCCCGAGGCTCCTCCTCACATAACACGTTCAGTGCAAACTCTACCTGACCCCTCAGGCCTTTCAAACACTGATCCTCCCTTGCAGTCATTTCTTAGATTTCTTGATGCGCAGTATACACTCGGCCCCAGGAGCACACACACAATTCACAGCCCGAGGTGCGTGGCAGCTGGTACAACCTGGAGCCCCTTTCTCTTTAAAATGAGAGCCTGTTCTCTTGCTTTTTTTTTTTCACGTCATAAGCACCCTTCTTCCTCAAGTCCAATGTTTATTTCCAAGAGTCTCCAGCTCACACTCTATGAATTCTTGTATGAATTTCCTGACACTCATCATCATCACCAGCCTGTGTACTGTAACAACACAAAGTATGCACACTTATGGTGAAAACCAACTCACATTTAAATGTGAAGTGCTATGCAAAGGAATGAGTTTTCTTTTTTCCAATTAGCACTTGATTGTTTCCAACTTGCAACAGTAATAGTGTATCTTCAATTAGAATGGAAGCAGTTTGAAGATAGGACCATATCTAACACTACATTTGTATTTCCCTTAGCTCCTAACCTCGCATTAAGTAATGAGATTTTGATAAATATTTATGGGTTGATTACCAAATGGGAAAGATGATGTGTTAGTTACAAGTGGAAGGAAGCAAAGATGGCAAGACGTGAGGGTGGGGGTGGGGAAAAGAGCTCATTTATTTATTCAACAAATAAGGACTGACTCTCTGTTGTGTGCCAGCCGCTATTCTGGATCCTTGGATCTCAGCAGGGAGGAGAAGCCAACACCCTTGGCAGAGTTGACTCCGCAGCTGGGGTGAGGGGAAGCCCCACAAAACCCAGGGTAATTAGCAAGATGGCGAGTGCGTGAGAAGGCAGTAAGCACCGAGGAAAAGAGAAAGGCGGAAGGAAAGGTAAGGACTGTGTGTGGATGGGGCGGGGTCAGGGAGGGCTTCCTGGAGTGTGCGACACTTAGGGACTATCATGAGAAGTGAACTGCAAGAACACCGGGGAAAAGAATTGCAAACAGAGGGAACACCATCCATTCATTCATCATTCATTCATTCATTCATTCATTCGCTGTGGGGTCCGGCTCACGCTGCAGGCAGTGTCCCAGGCTACAGCGATGCTGCCGTGAACAGGTCTCCTCTCCAGACGCACATCCCATTGCAATGCAAGTCAACGTGGTGGACACAGTCTAACCTCTGTCCTGCTCCACGTGACGGACCGCCCGCCATGTATCGGACACTCGCTTCGGCGGATGCACAGGTGTGAGCACCCATGTCCTGCACAGGCGAGTGGGTGGTGTGCGTGTCACCTATGGCTTTCCTGATGCTGGCATTTCTGCGGGAACCCAAAGCGGACACTGGGTGCTCCACCCTGTTGCCAGCAGAAGTCACTAACATGGAGCGGGTCTCTGTCTACACACTTGCCCCTGCCCTGCCCTGGCTCTAGGCGGCAACAGAAAGGGAAATGGTCGCTGCTGGGAGTTGCAGAAAGAAGCTGGCTCCAACTTCAGAAGAGATCCAGAACCGATGAGTTTCTTACTACCTTCATTATTTCCGCCCTGGTCCCAGTCACCGTCATCTGTCACAAAACTTCCTACCAGATGTGCCCGCTGCTGACCTGCGCCAGACGGGTCCTCTCAGGGGCTGCTCTTAGGTGGGTACACGGGGGCCGTCTGGAAAGTATCTAGCCATGTAACGGTTCTCATTATATCGACAATGGCTGGGTGTTTTCCCAGCCAGTTCTCGTATACCCAAAGGAACTGAAAAGAGGCATTCAAACAAAAACTCATACACAGAAGACGTGTTCTATAATAATTATAACAACATCGCATTATTATAATTCTATGACAGTAAGCATTAGGATAGTCACTATTCACCAAAAAGTAGAAACAACCTACATATAATATTAGTTCAACTGATGAACTGATAAATGAAATGCAGAATATCCACACAGTGGAATATTTTTCAGCCTTAAAAAGAAATGCAGCACTGCTACACGCTACTATGTGGACGAACCTTGAAAATATTGTACTAAGTGAAAAAAAAAGCCAGTCACAAAAGGCCCCGTAGTATCTGATTCCTATTTCTATAAACTTTCCAGAAGCATCTGCAGAAACAGAAAGTCGATCACTGGTTGCTCTGGGCTGGGAGGCAGGAGGCCGTTGAAGGCTATGGGAGCGTCTCCTAGCAGGGATGAAAATATTCTAAAATCTGTGACTACGGTGCACACAATTGAATTGCACACTTAAGTTGGGTGAGATCGACTGCATGTGAGTTCAATCTCAATCAACTTATTTTGGGAAGAAGGTAAAGGTCACGCGGTGAAACTCACGCGTCTGCTCAAAGCCGTGTGGTGACCGCATGTCACTTGAGTAAAAATGCAAAGTGCTCTCGGTGCGAGGCCTCCATGACCTGGCCCCTGGCTGCGACCTGGGCCCCTCCCTCGTGCCCTTGGCTCCTTGCCAAGCACGTCCCTGACAGATGTCCCCTTTCTTGCAACGGTCTGTCTCCGAGTCACCTGGTCCATGCTCACATCCTTTGGGGCTTAGCTCAAGTCCCAGCTATACACGGGTCCCCTTGATGCATCCTTATTGCTCCTCTCAGCTGTCTCGATTGGTTCCAAGGTAAGTTCTGTGAGGGCGGGGCCTTCGGCTGTTTGTCCCCTGGAGTATGTCAAACATGTGGATAGCACTTGGGGGCATGCTGGTGACTGTGCACTGAATGGGTTGCAGCGTCTCTCAGCGCCTGTTCTCACTGTGTTCCCACATGGAGCATGAGTCCCCATGGGCCACACACGTTGCTCCTGTGTGAGTTTGCAGAGCCCGGAGTAGCAGGAAGTGTGTCCTGGGCCCCTGGTGACAGGCATGAGGGATGGGACTCCTCTACTTGTCTAGCTGCCTTTAGAGTGGTGCCCGCGTCCAATTCTCCCTGCGTCTCCCATCGACTCCGAGCTGGTTCTCAAAAAAGGTTTATGTGGCTGACAAACCCCCACGTTCACGACGCTCTGAGAGAAAAGGTATTCGTCAAGGTATCGCAGCTCCTGAGGGCTGAGGAGCCCCCACACACACGACATCTAGCTCAGATTTTAAGTCGCTGCAAAAGACATCTAACAATCTTCACGCCATGCTACTTGCTTCCAATTCTTGTGCGCAATTCGATTTTTAGTATAATACACCCCAAGGGCAAACCTTTTTACCTGTCGCACCACAGACGTTTTCTTTACAGTATGACAGTCTTGTGAAGCACGTCATGCTGTAAAAGCAGAGCCACGCCCACCTGCATCCCCTGCCTCGGTGCCCGCGGGCGCGCTGCGGACCCAGGAAGCCCTGCCCAGGCCCGAAGCCCCAGAACACGCTGGGCTGAGGGGCGGGGGTCCGTGCACATCCGTGAAAGGCCTTTTTATAAAACAAATTTGAGGAAAGGGCACGTTATGATGGATGAACCCAGCATTAGGGTAATGTTATCAGAGGAACCTTCCCTCTCTGTCCCGGGTAAGGTCAGATGATAATCATGTTAGAACTGAACACTGAGTGTTATTAATGTTTCATGAGCGAGTCGGTGGTAATCAGCTCAGTGCGGTGTGGATAAACTGAACCAACTCGTGATGCATGAACTCGGTGCATTTAGAAGTCACTGGAATGTCTACTGAAAAGTGCCCGTATCACTTTTCCTGGTTTTCTGATGTGACCAAATTTGGAATTTCACAGTTCTTCAGTGAAACGCAATCCTTGTTACTGTAGCTAGAAAATACAAATAACTCTAGCCTCTTGCATATATTATTGCCTAGAACTAAAAAAGCCCGTGGAGTATACAAAATACATCATTAAAAATCAAGTTAGTGTTTCATTCTTAAAAATAATCAAGGAAGTTGTAGACATGTAATGGCTCCTACAAATGATTAAATGCCTTGTCAACTGCTGGTATGAAATAATTAAACTGATTATTTTATCACCAATGATATCATCCCTTTTTATAATATTATTTTTGTCTGCTTTGCCTTGAATTTCTTAATGACAGCTTTAAAAACAGAGGAATGAACGCTCACAGACACAGATGAATGCCACCATGAATGCCATTTCTTTTGGGTGTCATGACATTTTCATTTTATACTTCAGGCTCCTTACAAAGAACTCCTTCCAATAACTAGAGATAGTCCTAGTCCCAGTTATAAACAGGTAAGAGCACATTTTCTCCAAACCTATTTCATAAGAACTAAATCCTATGTAAACTACCCAGCCATTGTAAAGTAAGAAACTTCTACCATGTTACAAAATAATATTAAAAAATGGATGCTGTATTCATGGAATTCATGGAAAATTGATGGACAATTCAAACACTTTGAATTTTAGAGAAATATTCATCAAATGAATATTTCTTCAGCAGAAAAAAAAAAGAGAGAGAACTTGGAGATAATTGGTTAGAGTTTCTGGCTTTAACAGAGATGCCTGACACGGTATCAGTTAGACCACTTCTTATCAGTATGGTGGAAAATATGAGCACAAGTTAGTGCTGTGAGGGACAAGTGTCAGGAGAAGAAAAGCCGGGCTGGTGGCCCTGCGACAGCAACCCTGGGGACACAGCCAGGACTGACCACGCCGTGTCTTTTTATGGCGCTGATGCTTAAGGCTGTTCCCAGTGGCAGAAGGCTGAGCCCATCCTTCTGCTTGAATTCGATGCAGCCGGGAATGGGGTCACAGAAGCAGCCTCTTCCCTTCAGTTCTGCGGAGACACTTCAAGGACAACCCCGGGAAGGAAGCAGGAAGAACAAACACTTCTCAGGGTACCTAACGCGGGGTAGCTGGCCGGTGCTTCCCACGGATGACCGATGAAACCCCGCGCTGCCGAGACCCGAGAGGGGCAGCGTGGTTCTCCCGGACGTGTGGAATGCTGTGAAGCCCTGTGCTCCGCAGAGGGCACGCCTGCCCACGAACCTCATCAGATGCACTAGTGCCCACGAGACAGCAGGAACGTGGTTCAGCACAGAGAAAAGCCCAGACGCGACTGCTCCAGGAACTCCAGGTCTTGCACACACAATGGAAGGGAGTGTCCCCCAAAGCTTTGCTCTCATAGATTCAAACGATTTGAATTTGATGACTGAATAAAATACGAGAGACAAATACTTGTGCATGTCTGAAAACATCGTAAGATGTTTTCAGAAACGCGTAGTATGCTTTTCTTATGAGTAATATGCTCTAGCTTGTGTTTGCGAGGAAATGAAAGAAGTCAGGCACTGGGTTTTCTGTTCTGAACTGAATGGCTCAGTAATTCTACTGCTAGGCAGGCCCCCGTAGACTTGTATGGGAATGCTCAGAGCAGAAGCACACACAATAGCCCCAAAGTGGAAACAGCCCAAATGCCTGTCAGCTAATGAATGTTCAAACAGAACACATATCTCCATACAATGGAATAACATTATGCAGAAAGACAACAAAGTATGGGCTATGCTCCCACGTGGGAGACCAGATGACTATGCTAAAGGAAACAAGTCAGCCACAAAAGACTACACGGTATATGGTTCTATTTACATCAAATGTCCAGAACAGGCAAGTCTCTAGGAACGGAAGTAGATTAGTGGTTGCCAGGGACTGGCTGAGGGAGAGGGGGTAGATGCTCAAAGCCATTGGGTTCCTTGATGGGGTGACAACAATGTACATAATTGATTGTGATGATGTCGCACAACTCCGAGTAGAACAGAACCCACTGATTTCTTTTACTTAAATGGGTGAATTTTATGGTATGTGAATTACATTTGTGTGATACATGTGAATGATATAGCTTTTACCAAATCACAGAACCGAGGGATAAGGGAACCTTATTTAGATTCTGATTCAAGTATAGAAGACGTAAAGACAAAATAAAACATATTTATGAGACAGCTGGAGAAAACTGGGAGTGAGTGAAATACGGTTGAAAAATATATTTTGGGTCATGGGTTTTTCTGGCTATAATTCCTCAGTGGACCAAGCACAACAGTGCACAGAGAGGCTGTCTGATAAAATGGTTTTTTTCCATATACCATAAGCACACTGAGATTAAAATCTCCTTAAGTATGGGAGAAATATATGGTAAAATATATGGTAAAATATGTTAAAATCTATAAAATTCCCATATGCAAACATCCTATGAGAGCATTTCTTAGTTGGACACCTAGACATCTGTCAGACAGATTGAAAAATAATCACATTTTCTAGAAGAATGTTTTCTAGATGGGTGTTCTCTTAAAGTCAAGTGTATTACACTGTCAGGTATGTTCCACAGCTTATAATTTCCTACATACAAATACGTTCTAAATGTAAATTATTTTGTTTTGAATAATTTATGAGTGAAAGAAGAGTGCAGATTGAGCCACCAGCCAAAATAAGGAATGGGCATTTATTTTAAGCATTTCGGAATATGTTATACTGGTCAACAGATGCTCATCTGATTGTCTTCTCCTGGGGGAGCAAACATAACTCAATTACCATTCCTTTATTAGTCCCCATGAAAGGAAAACCCACTCTACAATAAAGGACCCTGTCACAAGGCACCAGGAAATGTTTTCTTTCTTTCTTTCTTTCTTTTTTTTGCCTTAAATTTTGACCTTGTATTTATAGATGTGAAATGACAATGTGTTAACAGTTAGACACAGAAGAAAACTCCAGAGCCTCCTGACTTCGCGGTGGCTGCTCACGCAAACACAGAATGTCGCTCACCATCCTGTTGATCCGCACAAAGTCTTCAGGTTTTTTGGCCCACGGGGGAAGATCCACATCATTCACCACGACTTCATCTTCTCTGACTCCAAGATGATAGCCGTTGCTGTTGACAAACATCTCAGGTAGGTAATAGAACTCTGGAATCAGTTCCTGCCAAGACCAGAAACGCAACAAATTCAACCACTTTAAAAATCAGCTGAATAAAACTATGAATGCCTAACAACTGTAAATTGAATTAAACAATTTATTTAAACCCAATAATTTATTACTTAATTCTATTCTTCATTTAATTTTCTTGAGAAAAGAGGCTAGGAAGAAAAGACAAATATCTGTCATGAATAAACTGCTTGATAATTTATGTGTATAAGATTTTCAATCTTGTCACAAATTAGTTAAGAGAAACATTAGCAAACAAATATATAAAGCTGTCTCTGCTGCTCAGGAAGCTTTTCCAAATAGTATTAATGAAATATCCAAATCCCCCCCAAAAAGCTGTTGCCAGTATTGGTTAACAATCATGTAAATATTCTCTACTTTCGTAGACCACACTGGCAATGACTATATATGCTCTCTATAAAGAGATTCAGTTTTATTTTGTAATTTAGCAAAAATAAATTCTTTCTGTACCACTAAACACAGAGAAGAATAATATGCAATGTCATAAAAGGTTTTAAACACTGAGTGTATGCCGCCTGAGTAGTAGGTGAGCTCACTGGGTGGAAGACAGCAGGTGTTACTTGTACAGAAGTACGGCCAACAGCCGCATTCAGGAAAAACGTGTTTGGTGCACGACGTTCACCATATGGCGTATGCTACTTTAGAACTACCTGGCATTCAGTGGCTTTGCTGGTCCCATGTATTTGACCCTCTTGGCACTGAGCCATCGTGAAAAAAAGTGTGGTAATCTTCCTGGGAAGACAACATACAGACAGGGAAGCCCAGCCTGCCCCCCACTGTTCCTGCCACCCTTACTTGCTAGGGTACCAGACATGGGAGTGACGTCAGCTTGAACACTCCAGAGGCCCAGATGGGCCACCTCAGTTGAACCGACAGGGATCAAAGGCAAACGGTACCTGGCGAACCCCAGTCTGAATGCATAACACTGAGAAAACAATGGTGGTTGTGTTTAAGCCACTAAATTCTGGGGTGGGATTTTGCACAGCAATAAACAACTCCCAACAGGCCCCATGGCTGGATAGGACCATGTGATCATGCCCCCAAATGAAAGCACTGGGAGTAACTCAGCGCTCTGTGCTGTCCCGGGCCCCTGGCCCTGAGTGTCAGGGCAGGTGTGCCCCTCACTCGCTGTGAACGTGCTTTACAGAACAGGGCTAAGGACAGCTATCTCACCGGGCTGTTTCCAGGACTCTACTCCATAACCAGGAAAAAAGCAGGTCTGAAAACGACTGAGCACCACTCAAGAAGGAGTGAATCCTACCATTGTAACTTGTACATCTGCTCCTACAGAGGTTCTGATACGCTAGGCACCGGCTTGCCTACTTAGGATAACAGCTCTGCTTACTTGCTTCCCATTGACAAGAGTTCTGCTAATCAGCTTCTCTTTAAGGAAAGAGTCGCAGTTTAAAATCTCCTAAATGAAAACTGGCGTGGAAAGATACCGAACGTTATTAAAGAAATGGCAAGATGAATATTATAACAGGCGTTTTGTGTCCGTAAATGTGATTTCTAGTTTATTTTAATAGCTATATGAAAACCCTACGGTACAGTTAATAGTATTATATGCATTCCATCAATAAGAAGAAAATATCCTCCAACACAATATCTAATTTATAGGCGTATGACAAGTTCAAGCTGCTGAGAAATTGGACTTGAAAGTATGTCTTAGAATGATAGAAGACCACTATTAACACTATCATAATTGTGTACCTATTGCATCAAATCTGACATTTCGGTTTAATATATTGTGCTGAGAAAACATACAGTTTTATGGCTTCCCAGTGAAATCAAAACCAACCCAGACATTTTCACTTTTCTAATATAATTCACTGCCAGGTTTTAAAGCTGCCATCTTTTTTCTTCCCTTTTTCCTAAAGATTGATGCCCTAGCATCCGTTAATTCCACAGGAGCTCATAATGGGTCAGCCAGTCAGTGGTGAGCACCTCCATTAACCGTATTAATTTACACTATGTCACCTTAATGACACTTTGTCGCAGCTACCTTTTCTGACATCTACATAGCTGTTCAAAAGTAATAGAACAACTTTTGAAGGCATTAAGGAAAATTAGCAGGAGAATGGCAGTATGTTGGATGTCACTGTGACCAAGACTGTGCCAGAGACATACATTCTATGAAGTGAAAACCAACTGGCCCGACTTAGCCTGGAAGACTTCTCTCCTGAAATGTCACACCCCACACTCGTGTGACCAGCTTGTTGTCATTACTATAGGACGGGTCCGAGCTAACAAGAGAGACAGAATAAAACCACCTCCTTTGTTCAGGTTTTCTCCTGTATGATTATCTGCCTAAGTTAGTAGAGAGAGCAGACGCATTTTTCTTCATAAATAGAAAATAATTTTTTTGACAATTATAGCACATGCTTTATTTTTATAGCTTAGGAGTAAGAAGATCAAAAGCTTAGGTTTTAATATATAATGAGCAAAACTATTATTGCTCTTGCTAACATATTCTTCCTTGCTAAATCAGGTATTATTTCAGAGGGAAAAGATACTGTACATTTGAATAATAGTGAAATATGAATTTAGAAAATCTCAAGGTACCACTAGTATTATAAAAAAAAAAAAAAAGTTTAACATTCCCTTAATGAGGTCCCTAAAATTTGAAGGCTATACAGGGAAAGACTGGTAACATTTGGACACACAACAACAGCAACAACACAAAATTGAAACATAGCAATACAGAAAAACTGCAAGACTGAGAAAACATACTTTTAATGCAACTTTCTGCAATTTCAATGATCTTTTTCAAATCAGTAAGAAAAAGACATATGATTGAACTGAAAAATGGGCCAAAAATATGAGTAAGTTCACAGGTCAATAAATACATACGAAATGCTCAACTTCACTGGTAATTAATGACATTGGAGCCGAAACAAAGGCAACTCCATATTTGCACTCAGAAGATCAGCAGCCCCCCTGTTCACTCTAGTGCTGGGGGGCGTGGGCAGGGAAGCCGCCTCACAGCCCGCTGTGGGAGGGCATTGTCGTCTCTGGGAAGCCTAAGATGGCAGTATCTTTCAAAAGTGAATACGTAGATGGCCTTTGAGTCACCAGTCCCATTCAAAGAGATTATCCTTGACATATACACACAAAGTTTATCAGCCTGTCTGTGCAAGGTGTTGACTGAGGCTCTGTTAAACAACAATCAGAGAAAGGCAGACTACCCACCCACGGGAGAGCCTGTGCCTCATTACAGCACTGTATGTGCAGGCTTTTAAAAGAAAGGGACTACATGGGAAGGTCTTCAAGATATGTTACCATAAAAAATGGAAGGTTCAGGGTGGTAGGAGAAAACTGTAAATGAGAGCAACTCATGCAACGCTGGGCTGGGGAAATGAGCTTCTTCTGAACTAAGTAAGTTGGGGGTTGGGATGGTACCTGTTTGTATTAAGTATGATTGCTTGAGGATAAAAAATAACAAAAACCTCCCAAATCTGTGATAGCCAATTTTGCCTCTAGCCTTGATGACGTGACCCCAGGGGCCAAAAGGACACAATGAATAACAAATAAATGTAGGCGTTTCTGCAAAGTCTGGGGATATATGACAATTATCCCAGCGGCTGAGGACAATGGGTGGAGGCTGACACGTAAGAATGCGGTGAGATATCTGGTGATCAAAAGCGTCAGTGAAATGCTCAGGACAGAAAGGAGAGCCTAACACTCTATCTACAGACACACACGAGGCTGGCTGCCTGAAATATGGGGACGGGCGTGGGCGGGTGAACCTTTGAATTAAGTGGAAAAATCACGTTTCTATTCTGTAAGGATGTCAAACAACAGTGAGCAGCCATTTCTACCTGAAAGAGAGTGATGTAATATGAATACAGGTCTGAGTTAAGTTATGCATAATCTTTTATATAGGATAGGGTGCCTGAAAATATAGGTACGATTTAATTCACATCTAAAATATGTAATGAATGCCTTTGACGAATACCATGCTAATTCTAGAAGCGTAAATTCTCAAAGTATTAAGAAATGGACTCCCATCCTGATTCCAGTGGTAGTAAATCAGGTTTTGGGTTTTTTAGGGTTTAATACCTCCGTGAAAATTTAAGCCTGTTTAGAAAATGTGGGCCCTAAGAGTTCAATACTGTAAGGATGCATGTTAAATTATCTTAGTTCCAAATGTGACTATCTTGTGAGTATGAATTAATATTCATTTATGCAAACTTTGATGACAACAAATAAATCACATAGAGATGCGACATATCCTTGGACCCATTTCCTTTGTCTTTTTGCTTTCAAATAAAAAAACTCAACAAAAGTTAGCTCCATCAGCTTTTTTGGTAGTCCATTCACAGTTTAACTGCCTTTTAAAAATGTATGGAACAGACAGGCATAAATATAAACATGACAATTTTGACTTCACTGCCTTTTTCTGGATTCAGACCCTAAATAGAAGGATCCTGTAACATTATTCTATCTAACTCTATGAGTGGCAGTGATGGGAAAAATTCTGCCTTGAAGAAAAAGAGATATTAAAATAAGAAACACGTATCCTGATGCAACAGCGATCATATATTATCAGGGGAAACAATGGGAAAAATGAAAGAACAAATGCATTTATTGATTTGAATACAACGATTGTTTTTCTGAACAGAAGCCTATCCACACGAGTAGCAAATCTTTCTATCTGACAACAGTGACGGTGTCGTGACTGTAGAAGCGCCCGCTCCCGGGCCGTCCCTGGGTACTGTGGTTGTGCCGGCTGCATCTAATGGGCATTGTTACCCCGAATCTGCAGCCAGAGTCAGGCCAATGCTCAGGCTGTACAGCAGAGCCTCCATTTTAAATGGGCCTTGTCATTAATGCTTTATTAATTGCCCCAGGCTATGTAAGCTCAAAGCCGGGCGAGCTACACCAATATGACACATTAAGGTCAAATCCAATCCCTGCTGCGTTTTATGGAACAGGCCAAATATTGAGCTAACAGCAGGAGAGGCAATTTGTGGGCTTTTCTTTCCATCTCCTGATTATTTGATTTAAATTAGATGGGAATTATTTTTGAAATAAGGAAAGCACCTTATCTGAAAAATATAAAAGGATCCTGAATCATTTTCTATGATGTTCCAAATTATTTCCCTCAGTTTCCCTCTAGGTTAGATGGAGCACGTAACTCTTTATAAAGCTGCTGTATAAAAGATCTCATACATGCACTTCAATTTTAATACATAAAAGTTTCACTATATTCTGAAATTAAATTGGTATTCACAAATAAAAGAGCCTACCTTCACATCGGAAGTGTCTCTCTGACTAGTTCTCCAAGACCTTGCGACTGAGGAGAAGGTTCGGTCTGGGTGGTCGAATTTCCCATCATTGGCGTTGAGGAAGAAGGTTGTGAAAGGTTCCTAAGCAAGCGGGGAAAGAAAAGAAAAGAAACAAGAATTGGACCCTTCTGAACACAGCTGCCTCCGTCTTCTGTCAAAGTCGACTTTCTTTGAAACCCTCCCGAGGTGGATACAGTGCAGGGTCCGGACAGGAGCCCACATTAACGTGTCTGACCCGCCATAGCCACTCTGACTTGGGAAGGTCATCTTGCTGCTTGGACTTCAGGCTTCTGATTCTGCACTATTGTCCATGTATAGCTCAGATTTCCTTCCTCATCCCCAAGGCCTATGTCATAACACTGCAATAAGAAAACCACTCTGGCGATGTTGACGGCGGTGTGGAATGAGGTGGGGGGTATCCATGTTGGATCACCCACCAAAGTCTCCCAACATGCTTGTAGCACGTGACAGCCTCCTGATCTTACTAAATGCAAGTGGCTGCTTAAAATCTTCCCATAGCTTTGCAGAGCTCTTCGGAGAAACTCTGAACTTCTGAATTTGTCTTAAAAGCTCCTGAATGATCTGGGACCTGCTGGGCTCATCTCTCACTACTCACTCCTTCACATTCTAAGGTCTCACCACACACACCGCTCTCACGTCCTATCCTTTGTGTGAGATGTTTCCTCTGCTGGTACAAACTTCTCCCTCTACTTCGCCATCTTTCCTTGGCTAAGCTGTCTCCTTTAGGTCTCAGCCACAATGTCATTTTCTCCTGAAAGACTTTTCTTGATTTTCCAAGCTCTCCGGTATGCTCCAATAGCAACCTGTATTTCCTCAAATATATCACCGAAGCATTTGTCACACTGTTTTGTAACTGATTTTTAACTGGTCTATCTCTCCCGCTACATGAATACTCGAGTTCTGCACTTCATTGTTGTGAGTAGCTATTTAAGAGGATCTGATTAACAACTAACTGTTTTAGGATCACATACTGCATTACTGACATATAATTCTCATTCTTCCTGAAAGGTCTCCAGATGCCACACCAGTAGAGTACTAATAGAAATTGATAACCTATTTGTATATAAGTGGGTATTGATCTTTCAAGCTCTGATTACCATGGAGATTAACTTTTTCCATGTGTTTTCCTATTACCTTCAAGGCACAGTGTAAGGCTTTTCCTTCTCACTTGACTCATACTTGCCTAACAGAGAGGATCAAATGTTACAATAAACTTAGAAAACATCTATATTTCTCCACTTAACACATGTTGACTGAACCATTTGCTGTGTGTATACCACCATATTGGGTATTTTATTTATGACACTAGAAACTTTTGGCTTGGGAAAAACAGATGTGCAAATGAATAAACACTAAAGAGCAATTTCAGAAATTCAGATACTGGCGCTTGCTGGGCTTTGGAAACCTCAGCTTAGGTTATAAATGCATATAAATGGCTGATGGAGGACTCCCTTCTGCTAATTGTGTCTACTTCAAGGTCACATTCTATCTTCCAATTCTTCTTCAGGGCTAGAAAATGAAACTAGCCTGGCCTGCAGTAAGAACTACCTGTCCCACTGAATTCTATCATGACCTTGTGTCCCTGCAAGCACACTGACGACCTTCCCTGCCTTTCAAAGGTCACGGGCCCTTTAACTCCACCCTGATCGATCTTCTTCCACTCCTGGGCCCTCTTCAGCTAACTCTTTATTCTTCTGTCTCATAATCCTTCTGATCAATCACCTCATAAGAATCTTTCATTAAGTCCCTTTCCCCTTAAAGTTTCCTTCTCTTCATTTCATTAAAAACAAACTCCATCCATGGGTCGTATAATAGGTAGTACATGGCTCATAATTATGTCAAAGAAAAGGTATATATCTGAATTGATAGGAAGCATAATACTAAATACTGAAGAGAACGGAACTAAGAATTACTGAGCACCTTTCTATGTTCAGCACTGTATTATCTCAGTTAACGCAATCCTCACCGTTACCTTCCACAGTAGGTACAATTATTGCCATTTTACATCTGAGGAAATTAAGCCCTCATTCTGGGAAATGGAGGAGCCATAATTTCTACTCCGCTTTGTCTAACTTCAGAAGTTTATTTTCTCCCATTACTTTGGAAAGAGGCGGGAAGTATCTTCTAGAATCTTCAAAAAGTCTCTATTAATGAATCCATGTACCTATTGTACAACCATGCTCTGTTAACAATTCCTCATCTTCCTCTCAGTAAATATGTTATTGTTCCTAAGCATCAGTATTCAAGATACACATGACAATATTTTATTCAGTAGCATTATCTTTTGGTTTTCATTACACTTGCAAAAGTGTTTCTACTATTTTTTTCACTATAAATATATATTTAAAAAATATATTACAGTTTAAAAAGGCTCTTGGGTAGACTTTCAAAATAACTCATAATTCATTAAAAATACCCCCAAAACTCCCTAATTCTAAACAAATGATTTGTAAATTAACTCTTGTTGTATAACCTATTTAACTTCCTAAGAATTATGATTAAGTGTTTGACAAATGAGTTTTGAATAGGTATTTTGAATATACTGAATTCAAAAGGTACATAGCTTATTCAGGGACTTAAAAGATTAGAGAGTAATAATTATTATTTCTGGGAATATGTTATATGAGCCAGGTAAGATTTAAAGTAAAAACATTCCATTCAAAATGTGTCCTTTTATACTAGTTAACATCTAAAGAAATTCCAAACTCTGCTAAAATATTTTATCCCTCATTTGCCCAACAGCAGCTAGCAAAGAAACAATCTTTTCAGTCTTGTAATTTAGACACTGACTTCACTGGTGGTTTGTCTAATATAATATTTTCAATTTAAAGTAATGAGGTATGTAGTTAATTTGCATTTTAAAGCAATTACTATCATTGTCATACTAAATATATTGACTGAAACTAATAATGAATTTAAGGATTTGGGGTCTAAAAGGCTTTAAAGGTAAAGGGCAGGCACTTTAATCTGCATTTTGTTTTTGTGAACAAATGCTTAGTGACACGAATTTTAATGCAGTTTCTACTTTATAACCTTCTGTTGGGAAGGGAGTGAGGAAATCACAATTCCCTGGGCCATTAGGTTAAACACTGAGAAAGCTATCAGACCACGATGCTTCTATTCGTAACAGCACAACACAGATGTGCGGTAAACGAGCTCCCATAAAAGCCGTCCTATGGACAGATGTGCTCCGTCCAGTGCAGGGGCCACTAGTCACGTGTGACTACTGAGTATGGGCAGTAGAGCCAGTTCCAACAGAATGTGTGGATTCCAACGACAGCTTTCCCCCAAAGCTACAGCTTGTCAATATTTTTATATTGGGTATATGATGAAATTATGACATTATGGGTATACCGGGCTTACAAATACAGTAATTTCACCTGTTCCTTTTGACTCTTAAATGTGGCTACTAGAAATTTTAAATTACATAAGTGGCTGGCATTATATTTCTGTCCTTTAGCACTACTTTGGACAGCACTAAAAGGGAATGCATAGGATATATATATTATATATATAGCATTTCTGTACATAGAGTACATAGTCTGTACCCTTGCATAGACCCAAGTTTGTATTCTATTTTACTGGAATAATACATCAACTTAAGGAGTAAGTGTGATTTATTATTCTAGAGAGTTTAGCTGATCAGAAACAGAATATTAACTTGTCTAGTTGTTGATAACAAGTACTTTTATGGACTCACACTTAATTAAGTCCTATAAATCTGACTGCAGACTAATTTGACTACACAAAAACCATTGATGAGCACTTTATGTATTTCAAATTATCATATACATGATACACAGGACACACAGATCATACACATGTAATTCTGAAAACACTTCTTGACAATGTTTTCTCAGAAACGGTTCCTGACTCTGCTTAATGTCCCCTCCCCTGCTGGGGATGGCTCACTGTAGCAATGATTGTCCTCGACGGGACCCGAGGTGACATGCAGAAGCATCCCAGGCTGCGTATCTGATTTAAACACTTTCCAGAAGTTCCCTCCACAAGTTCTGGAAGCCCCCGAGGTTCCAAGTGCACTAAGTCCAGGACGGCAAACAGACCATGCGGCTTAGGAAGTATAACTACCGCAAGGGCTGCAGGCGCCCGGCTAGGACTTGGCTTCCAGGGCGAACCCTAAGCAGCAGACAGAACTTGAACTTGATGGACCTACTCTTTCTCTAGGCTTATAACATGTGCAGCTAACGAGTCATTCATTTCCACTGGTGGCAGTTAATGACAGAGAATTTCATTTTACAGTCTGACCATTTGGTGTTCAGAGAATCTAATTTGTTAGTCATTTTGTTTTCTTGTTTGCCTATTGGTGAGTCTAAATTGAACAATATGTTTTATGTCCATTATAGAGGACATCAGCTCTTGCAGATCTTGACGGGTAAATTTTTGTGTATCTGTGTTTAGTTTTGACCTAAAACTGACCTAAAACTATAGCTGACACTGCGGAACAGAAGCTATACATTTTCTCTGTGTATGTGCCTGCAATTAGGAAACCATTTACCTCTTCAGTGAATGTATTTTCCTATGTCTAGAGAGTATTAATAAATTAATACAACCCATAACTAAAGGTGCTCTGTTCTGACTGGTTTACAGTGGTAAACAGGTACTTACATAAATCTAATATTCCCCCAAATTAACAGTAAATAAAGAAATGGAACTTCTCATACCCAAAGTGCTAGAGTGAAAATATTTCTTAAGAAACCACTAGCTCTGAAACCTTTTTGTTAAAAGAAATCCAAGTTCACATAATTAAGGGGAATTTTTGAACAAATATGATACTAACTTTGGTCTATAAACGAAAGTCTTATGTCTTTTCCTTTAGTTTATAATCACAGAGGTCATTAAAAAATAAGATTTGGGTTTGTTTTCTCAAACTAGCTAATCTAAACTTCTTTAGCTTCTTATGCTGGTTCAGGATTATGCAAAACACAAAATGTGTATTCAATTTAAATGGAATCATAGCTCTGGCAGACTTATTTCTTTTTTATAACAGAAACTGTGTGCAGTATATCGCCTATCAGTGACTTACAAGTCACTAATCTTCCTTTAAGACACGTAACAATTGTGTTTGGTTTTTATTTAGTTTGCTTATGTGAACACCTCTAAGGAACTGCAGGCCGACTGTGACCGAGTACAGATACTCACGATCCGAACCAGCCAGGCGAGGGCGGATGTTGCTGTTGAGTAATGCGTGTTGTAATGGTAAGGGGGACTCTGGTCGTCCTCCCAGGTCTCATAACGCTCTGCGTAGAACACAGCTCGCTTTGGGTTCAGAGCACCAATGGGCTGTGAGAAGAGACGAAGTATCTTGTTTAATAAAGTCATATCAGACATTCGGCATTACACCTCTTTATCCTGGAAGTATTTACTGTTAATCCATTTCAACCACGGAGCATACATAGATGATTCTGTATTACATTCTGACAAGTTTAATTTTGATATCAATTACAAATCATTACACTTGCTAGACATCACACCAAAAGGTATTTATGTGTGCAAGGTGTCTAGATTTTACTAGAAGTTTCAGTAAACTGGATGAGCAGAGATCCGGTTGAAACTGTTAAGGAGAACCCGGTATATTGTGTGTTATTTTCCTGCCGATTTAAAAACAACCGTAATGAACATTTAGCTGGATGATAGGAAATCCAATGAGAAAGGGAAGCAGTTGGTCATGTAACAACCATATTAGAGAAAACTTGCCTATATAGGCCTGTCATCTAGTGTGTGAAAGCCGTCATCCAGATGAAAACCCTCCACGACTGTGGGAACGTTAGTCCCGTTCTATTATAAAATGAAGTGTATTCTTTTTATTACGTTAAACTGCAAGCCTAAGGCTGATGGAAATACGAGTGAGTCAGACAATTCAGAATCCCTGGAAAGCATCTTGTTAAGACTACGAAGACCACTTCCATCAGGCTCACGACATCACCAATGATGATGTTAATCCTATAGTGAGGCGCACAGTAAAGGGGTCAGGATACAATACACACATATATTTTCCTTTCAAGAAAGCACATGTTAATTAGATCCCTGCCTCAAGTTTCTCAGTACACCTATTCATTAAGCATTTCTAGCATGAAGTCCTCATGATTTGCTGAAAAGCAAACTGCCTTAGCTGAAGTTTTTCTCTGATTTTGGTTTAATGGGATATGGTGTCTGCTCTTAGGATGCTGAATAGCTACATTACTTATTTTAGGTTGCATACTATAAAAATACATGTTTAGAGAGAACAAAACATGGATACTAAGTATAATATATAATGCCTTTATTTCAAAATTTAATACTACTAGTTAACCAGGAAGCTCCCCCAAAGGCTTAATTTTAACAAAAGAAGTAGTAGAAAATTAGTGTTTCAATGGGACAAATAACGTTACACAAGAGAGAAAGATTCATTTATAAATTGCTCGGAAGCTTTTTCTTTTGGTCCTAGGGGACAAATTCAAACAATACGATGTTGTCAGCAGTAAAAAATCTGTTAGAATTTCCATAATAAGCTCTTATTTGCAAGGGTTCTTAACCTGAATATTAAAATTATGTGTAAATTATGCCCATTTTTCTTTAACTTAATTATGACAACAAAGACTAAACAATTTAATAATTTACTTCTTAAAAACTTTGGTTTAAATATATTTTTTAGATGTTCTAAGGCTCAAACTTCATTGTGTTAAATCTCACTGGTATCTGTCAAATCTTACACAGATGCAAAAAAAGCAATGTAATTTCATTAAAAGCTGTATAAAGTATTACTAAGATTTAAAACAAATATATAATTACTTTTTTGGGGTACAAGAGGTAATAATCACTATAGTGGAATGGATGTGAGCTCAGTTACAATATAGAAATAGTAAGTTTTTCATTTAAGATGAGCTATATATTCGATCCTTTACTTCGGTGCAGATATGCTTTAACTCAATATTCTATTTTTTCAAAGCATTTAACATGTGTGATCGTTCTGTCTTGAACATGGTTAAAGGTCTTTCGCAGGCACAACACGCGTGTGCAATCCTCACGGGTGGGCCTTATGGGATGCTGTTTGTTCTGCCAGACCTCATGAGAGTCTTGCAGAAGGAACGGGGCCTTTCCGCTCATCTTTTCTAGCCTTCTCCTCAATGACTGGAAAGGGGATAAAGTAAATACGTACACTTTTCATTTTGCTCAAGTTTCATCAAAGTCATTTTATTGGAATGCTTTATACAACAATACTTTGTAGGAAACAGCTGTGTGGTATTAAAGTCTGTGTATGCCTTCATTAGGAATTTCTTAAAACACATTTCTAATTTTGAATGTTTAATGTATTTAGAAATGGATTTTATAAAACAAGATGTAAATTACTTGGTTTGTACTTACTATTTTTCACTTATTTTGCTTCTAATCATCAAGAGGCAATAAATCATTCTAAGAAAAAAATGCTTCAAAGTTTCTGTTTGGGAAATGAGAATTTCATTGCAGCTGACATATTTCCTTATTGGATTCAAATAGAATTATCTATCTATCTATCTAATGTATCATCATCATCATCATCTTCTTCTATACCTACCAATATCTATCTATTTACCTATGTATAAATTTATAAGATTCTAAATTTGTTATGCTTTTAAAATTATTTAATGCAATGTCAACACCATTTAAATTTAGCAAATAAGAATTCTGATGAAAATGTAAAACCACACTTGAAATTTTAAAATTTATTTTGCATCCCATTTCAGTTTTCATCATAATTGCCACAGCAATACCAGTTTTCTTCTCTCTCAAACCAGAGGCATGTTCAGACAGAGCCATCTCTATGTGAAAAGGCTTAATTCAACTTGGGCTCTTGCTTTGTGAGTTTATATGTGACAAGTTGACACTGTAACAGGTAACAGAAAAAGATGCCAATGCCAATGCAAAAATTAAAAATGAAATTCCTACCTCTACACTTTATTATTACAGTTCAATTTCTAAAACTGCAATAAAGCCTACATAGCTTACAAAAAGGACTAATAAAAGGTTGGTGGAAAATTATATGTGTAACATTACCATGTCTACATAAAACACTATTAACTATACTGAAGAAATGACATTGAGGATGGTCTCTACCACCCAATTTCCCCTTTTTGAATATTAAAGAGAGAAAGTTAAGTATTATAAAGAGCTTTGCTTCTAAGTATCCTATTAGCAAATACATAATAACCTGTATTAAATGATTAAAATACAAAAAACATTTCTAATAACTTCTTTATCCCCACCTGCCAGGGTAAACTCATGTCTATGAGGCATCCAGATGCTTGGGTTATATATTAAGGCAACATTCAATGTATGTTTAGAAAAAAATTCAAATTCGGCTGTAGGTTTTTGGGCCGATGATGCGTAATTACATGTACACGTTCACATTTTTATCTCCTAATCGGTTTTTACATCATCACAGTCAGCTACTAATACACTTAGTTGTTTTGCCCATTCTTCACGTTTTGTTGTTCAAACTTGAGCACCAGCTAGGTTATATACTAAAGTCCATAAGCGAGTTTCATTTTAGATACTACAAGGTAACTTCAGGTAAAAGAGGAAGACCACCGTGGGCACTGGCCCCACATGGCTGAGCTGAGCGTTCCCCACACACCAGCGTAAACTCGTGTACGCGGCACCGAGATGCCTGGCAGTATCGAGGGGGCATGTCTGAAGACTGCTCACGCTTCAGGGCAGCCCTTCGCACTGTCACATTTCAAAGCCTCAAGGCGTCATGACTTCCTCTTTTTAAGTAGCGTAATAATTTGGGGAAATGGTTATGCTCATCATCATCTGTCAGCCAGCAACTCCTGTGTTAAGAAAATATGTTTTTCCCACTCGATGAAGGGTGTGTGTGTGATGTCTCATGCTTCTGTTGGTCTCAGCAGGGCTTGGCTTGGTGATGAAACTATTTATCAGAGGGCCCTGATGCGAACAGGAAAATTCCATTTATACTTCAACGAGCAAAGTAATGTAACTGCTATAATTTAAGAGTAAATACGTATATGAAAATCACTGAAGTGCTAGCATCTATCATGTCTTAACCCTTTTAGTGCAGTGGGCCGATATACTGGCTCATACGTAGACCATAGTTAAAAGCGCTATAACTTATTATATTTTTTCTTATATGATGCATGACTGAAATAATTACATTTCTTTTTCAGACGATGTAAAAGAATAGTATTATTATTAACTAATTCAATTTATATAAAACCAAAAAGACTGCATATGAATATCTAAAACAATAACTTCATAACTTTTTTTTCCCTAAGGTGATACATTTTATTAAATTACCCTTCGCAATTCTTGCTAAGGGTAGAAGGTAGCACTAAGAGGGTGAACACAGATTTTAGGTCAAAGTCACATCTCCATAACAAAAATCTGTAGGAACTGAAGGAAAAAATGTTTATACCCGCTCTTGGTTGAAGACTGAAAAGACATGTTAATGACAGAGTGTTTCATTTGCTATCCCCATCCTGTCAAACAATAAACAGAATCTCCAACCTGTACACATAATACCGTATTTTCCGGCGTATTAGACGACCAGGCGTATAAGACGACCCCCTAATTTTACAGTTAAAACATAGGTTTAGGCCTATATTCGCTGTATAAGACTACCCCCCCACTTCCAAGGCTGTAGTCTTATACAGCGAATATAGGCCTAAACCTATGTTTTAACTGTAAAATTAGGGGGGTCGTCTTATACGCCGGGAAATACGGTAAATAAAACTTGAACCTGTGGCGTCTAATCAAATTGGAGGGTCTAATAAGTTTGACTGAGAAAGAACTTTCATGATCCTGTGCTCTTCAACTGTTCAATGATGTGCACAGAGGAGAGCAAAAATATTATAAATAAAATATTTCATTCTAAATAGATGCGAATGTCAAGTTTCAACAAATAATTTTTCGGGAAGCCGGGATGGCTCAGTGGGTTAAGTGCTCACTTTGCAGCCCCGGGGACCGAGGATCGAATCCCGGCCCCCGCCCGTGTGGACCCATACGCTGAACTGGGGAGTGCCCCCAGTTCAGTTCTCACTGGGGTGAGACCCCGGCCCAGTTCCTGTCCTGTGCAGCCCCGCCCACCTGTGCAATGAAACTATGTGGAAAAACCAATGATGTGCAACTATGAAGACGGTTATGGGCCCTCCCCTTTCTCTAAGTCTCTGTCTCTCTGTCAAAAACAATCAAAATAAATCTTAAAAAATAAATAATTTAACTTCAGTATTTTGATGTTTAAGATGTTGATATTTTGATAATTTAAAGAGATGAAAAACATTTATTACATGAAAAATATATTTTATTAAAAGTTATTACTTTTTATTTTATTAGAAAAAAAAAGAAATCAAATAGTATTTTACCGTTTTTTTAAGTCATACCGACGGCAGTGAGCCCTCAGCTGACAAATACGGAACTCTGCTTTGTACAAGTGTAGCTGGCAGGCTCTGATGCCACGTGTGCCAGGCATCACACTGGGCACCGCGCCTACATCAGTGCACTTCACTCTTTCAACAATTCTCTCATGTAAACACCGCTGCGTTCACTTGAAAGCAGAGGAAACGAGTGCTGAGAGCTTGAGAAACATGCCTAAGACTGTGTAGTATGTATCAGAGCTACATGTGAGCAAAGCCTAGCCGTGTTCCTGCCGTGTGCCGTTTGCTACCCCTCGATTATTTGTCTTAACTTTCAATTTTGATACTAACATGAAAAAAAGAAAACTGTGAAAGGCTGACAATTCTATTCTAGTTAACATTTTCCAGTATGCAGTAGAGAGAAGAGTAGCTTTGTGTCATCCTTACTTTACCTCTAGCTAAAACCGTGGGAAATGACTGGCTTAGCTCATCTCCAATTAAGGTAGTCCACCCTCTTAAGCAGCACCAGTGACACATGAGGAGATGTTTTCTGGGGTTTCTGGGAAAGAAAACTTTCTTCTGTCTTCCGTGAGAGCTACTTGGTAAGATGCTCTCTTCCTCTGGGCTGTATGATGTGAGGTCTGGAACTGTGGCAGCCATTTTGCTCATAAGGAAGTGTCCAGAGCTACTAGAGGCATCCCAGATGTGGGTGGGTGTGAGTCCCACAGTGGGGGAGGCAGAGCGGCCGGTGGAAGAAACCTGGTCCTTGATGGTACTGTCTGTGTCCCTGGAGAGAATCTTGCTGAAAACAAAATGCTTTCCTCTGCATTTTTCAGTGAGAAGAACTCATAAGATTGCTGTATTTTTCAAGCTAATCTGAGCTGGGTTGTCTAAAGCTGTCATTCAAAAATCCTGACTGATACGACATAGAATTTCCTGAAGCTAGTGTTATGTGGATACAAAGAAAAAAAACTTTTTTTCAGTTTTTTAACATTTCCATTTCATGGCATCTGAAGTTTTTTTGTTTTGTTTTTTAATAAAGAATGTAAAAATTATTTGTTGTTTACTGAAACACCTTCTACAACTATCGACTCTCAGGAGTTATGATTGGATCCCAGTCATTGTTTAGGAATAACTTCTCTTCTTTTTGGAGACCTTTAATAATGTTCCTGTTTAATAATATCATTCAAATATTCCAATTCTTCCTCGATCTTTTAAAGAGTAACAAACCTCCATTAACATTTTCATTTGGAGTATTAATTATAAGCACAAGGGCTTCATGTGCTTCTCGGTGGTCATCTATTCACTAGAAAAAATACTGCATCATTAGTAGTTTTCCTATCCAATTATACTATTATACTGCAAATGTCATTTTCCCATTAGCCGTGTAAAATGATATATTTCCATACATTAAATTCTTGTTTATTAATGATTTTTATACAGGGCAGTTTTGGGTTTCTAGCCCATTTATAAGAAGTTCCTATTAAGATATTCAATGAAGCATGGGAACAGTGCAAGAGTAATTTATTAACATATCAAGAGGCTTTAATTTGCTAACATTTTCCTATCATGTTAGTGTGACAATATAAAGAACAAATTGCTAACGCATGGAACGTAGCAGAAATGGAAGACAAAGCGATCTATCTCTGAGGAGCTCGTGGGCTCAGATGCTCACAGCTTCAAGGCCTCATGCTTGCCTCAAAGGCGCCTAACTTATTCAGGCTCAGCCTGTCCCCTCTTTTTTTTTCCCCCTCTTGCACTCGCCTCCCACTACGTACAATTCACAGAGCTCATGTGAGTCACAGAGGGACAAGTTCCGCCCAAAGGACTACACGTTAAACAGGTACACTTTGAAAGCCTGAAGAACACTGATATATTCAGTGACTTAAGGAACAGCGACTTCCTCATTTATCTCATCTTTTCTACACAGACTAAAAACTAGTTATTAGCAAATATCTGACCATATAGCGCCTATAATCCATATTAGTCATAACGAGGGCCAAGTTTTCTTTGGTAAGGATAGTGTTTCCAGAACACGTGAGAGCGGCTGAGCAAGCATCCTCTAATGTGGGACAGTCTCCATTCAACCTACTGCCACACACACTGGCATCACCGACACCTACCTGGTAACCGAGTTCCCATCTCAGCTGTGGACCGAACTTCTTCTAAGACGGCTATGACTACGTCTATCTCATTACTTTCCGTACACCCTCCCACCCAGTACAGCACTTCACACATAGCGCGTGCCTGATAGATATTTGTTGACGGAATTTCTGAAAGAATGCACAAATAAATGGAGGAACGAAAGGCACCTTAGTCTATAAGCTTCCTTCCATCACGCCATCCCAGCTGATTTCAAAAAATGAAAAAAAAAAAGGGAAGTCATTCCCTGTTATAATAATAATCTAAAATAGCCACAGCAGTGGTCAGGCTATGAGGTTTTAATATTATGGACCATGCTACTTGAGAACCTACCTTAAAACTTTTATGATATATATGTTTCATAGTGTTTGTTACATAATGGTCGTTTAATTCGTATCAAATGTACCATGTGCAGATAAGGTTTTGTTTAAAGAATGAGTTTGACTGTTTTTATCCTCACACTGAGGAGTTAGCTTGGTTTTTATTACGCCTAAAGGTTACACCTCAATCCTGGTAAGCCACGTCACAAATGCATACCATTCCAACACCCTACTTCCAAAATGGAAATAGCAACATATATTTATCATCATTGTTTGAAAGACAATTCAAAGTATATGGCCCATATCAACGATATTACCTTCATACAGACGACGGTGTCAGCCAATGTGGATACACCAGGCTCTAAGTTCTGTCACTTATTAACCACCGAATCGTCACAACAACCCTATTACTATTTTTCCCATTACACAGGTGAAGAAGCTGAGGCAAAGAGAAATTAAACAACCTTGTATAAGGCCCAAAGCTAGTAAGAGACATAAGTAGGATAGAAGCCCAGCGGTCCAGCTCCAGAGTTCTTGTTCCCAACCGCTCTGTACTGCCTCTCGCCTCCTCTCCATAGAATAGAGGGCCACGTTATTTAATTCCGCAGGGAATGACTGTATTATTTAGGTCATCTATAACTGAATTTTCTCATGGAGGACAGGCCAAGAATTACAATGCTTCTATCTACCTCAGTCTGAATAGTCACTTGCACATGGGAAGTAAAGATTTCTGTTCAGTTCAATTACACTGGAAAATTACTCTATTTGCAGCCAAAGTAAAATTCAAGTGCTTGTATTTCTTTTTTTTTACCAATTGAGTGAGTCTCAGTGAGAAGTTGGCTAATTGATCACATAGATCCCTTTCTTACCTATAATATCACAACTAAGACTAGCAACAAGCTAGCAGCAACTACGATCTGATAAGAGATTCAAATAAATAGAAATGCTAGAGAATGAATGACAGGTGAGAATATATAAAAATGACTATCAGTCTTCAAATACAGGCTAAGAAAAATTCCATGTGTAACAATAATCGCTAATATCCATGAAGTGTCTTCCCATGCCCAGTGCTACTGCTTCCTTTAAACGAGCAGGTCATTTGATCTTTACAACTGTGTGAGGTATTCCCCCATTCCAGGGGCCAAGCTGAGGGTAAGAGAAAGTGGTCTCAGCTCACGGAGCTAGAAGGAGTGAACACAGAACTCCAGCTTAGGTAGATCTCATCTACAAAGGCAAGAAAGAGGCAGGGGGTGAGCTTAGTGAAAAACCACCAGTGGGATTAACCTGAAATTGGCTGCAGCATATAAGTATTACCCTCACAGGGCGTGTTCTCCATGTGTCCATGAGGTCCACACGCAAAACCAAACGTGCACACATGTGCCTTTTAACCCGCTGTGGGATGCGAAGCCAGACCACCCAAGTGACAGAAAGGAGAGATCCGGAGAGGACAGATGCAGGCCTGCCGTGGCTCAAGTGTATCCACTGTAGGACCGGGCTCGGAGGTGACCGTAACCTCCAGGGAAGCTTTGACGTCTAGTTCCTCGCTCTTCACTGTGTTCCCAAGGTGCCAGGATCCCACAGAAGTTTCCTCAAGACAACCGAGGTGATCTAACCAAACTTTTGCTTTTCCTTCTTGTCCCCCATGATGTTTTGTTTTCTTCTCAGCTTTGGAGACCGATCTCTTTTACATCTCACCAGACCCTGGGTAAATTATATGCCGTGTGTCTTTTCACTATGAAGCTCCCCGACAGCGTGTGTGCATGCACACACACATTACTATTATCAGGATAGCATATCTATCACCTAACTGATATATCACAGAGACGATGTGATATTTTGTACGAACTTTAGGTTTCTTACCTTGACCTTTACAACCCAGACTTTCTGAGCAGCCCCACCCTACGACTTCTCTGTCTCAAATGTCCATGTCGCTTTGTCTAGACTAGTACCGATTTATCTTCTTGTATCGTCATCCCTCTGCTAAGAACGGATGAGAGTTAGATGCTGACTATAAAAGGAGAAGAAACCAGGTTGACTTCATACAGACATTAACTGACTATGTATACTCGGGTAGAAATGCACTTAGAATCCACACAGCCTGATGAACAAAACTGACTTCCGTGTATTTAAAAGTTACCTTTGACAGATCCCTGAAGTTTCCTGGAAGCGTTAAGTCCAATTCTTCTGACTCGTAGTTTGTTAACACCCATGGAAACACAGGGTATTGATTCAGATCATTATAGGTCCGTCCTAGCAAAGAAAAGGAGAAAGGATAATCTGTATACACCAGCTGCTTATGAAATTATTCCTGTTCTTATAACAGATAAGGCAACTGCAGAACTTCAGAAGTAGCTCTTTTGCATTGAACTCTGTATTTGTTTAATCAAAAGCACGCATAACAATGTGTTCCAAGTGGATTCACTCAGTAATAACGAATGAGTAACTATAATCGCTTTTTTATAATATGAGCTTGTGGCATGGACCGCTGTCATGATGGATTTCTCGTCTCCCTGGGCTACGGCGCATTTCCCAGCCGCCCTTACAAGTTGCACGGCCCTGGGACCGGGTTCTAATGAACAGAATGTGGGCACAGGTGATGCGTGCCGCTTCCCAGCTGGGACACGGCAGCTGGGGTCACACGAATGCCTCCATGGGACCTGTCTCTTCTGCTGACTGTGATGGCGGTATCGCTGCCACCCGGGAAGTACAGGCTTGCTGGCCGGGGACCCTGACAGTGACTGTGGAGACCACCTGCTGCCCCGCACGCCTGCCGGCTATGGGATGGTATCCTACTACAATGAGTCTCTATCAAGGATGGGGTCCAAAGAAAAGTCTTGTCGGATAAGGTTCTATTTTGTAAAACTGTTATGATCCAATCATGGGCTACTTTCTAAATTTCTATTCAACTTCATACGCAATAGGTATTTCTCTGCTATTCAGTGATGGGAATTTCCTCTAGTACGCCTTGGTGCACACATCACAGATAGCGTAAGTCACACTGACATGCACACATTATCTTCTTCATCACCGGGAGTGCACATTCAACGATACCCACTCCTGCAGCACCGGTACATGCGACTGTGAAGCAGAGAAACAAGTCACAACCTGAGGAAGAACTACATCGGCTAATTATTCATAAGCATCAAATCAAATTAATCCATTCATTCAGAAAAGGTTTACTGGGTGGCTGTTTCGTCTATTAATCTCTGCATTTGACAACAAACGTCCATACTGTTTTCAATGTGTAAATGAACCAGGGAGTAGACTGCACGTGTAGGTGGCTGACAGACAGCAGGGGCTCTCTCCTCGTTGCAGTTCCTGGCATGAGGTGGGAGCAAGGACTCTCCAGGCCTGGGCGGACTTTCTCGGGGCCATTTATTTTATTATTCAGGTGGTCCCCCCCAAATGGCTTGGCGGTCCACTGGTGGACCCTCCTACCCGCCCCC
>PVKE010000587.1:58331-91102 GCA_004027555.1 Craseonycteris thonglongyai | reverse complement strand
ACTGATGAGAATAAACAAGAATTGGGAACCTATAGTAAAGTCTTCTGTACCTGACAACGTTCTGCTAAAGCAGTGTCATTGTTAAATACAGCGTAGCAAATTCTCAAATTTTAGATTACCGATAGCTCATAAAATATATGTTAACCTAGGACAATGGATTACTCTGTGTTATTTCCACACCTGTGTAGTCACAGCGTCTAGGATTCTGGGATTTCTAACTGGGCCCATGGCATGTGCAGTACCTCACTGTTTCCTAGGTTAGTGTTCTACTTAAAAATCTGTAGACTTTAATGAAAAATATGCCTCTTGGTATAACTGTATTTTTATAGAACAGTGGTGACATTACTTATATAAAATATTTATATTATGCCTATAAATCAACGAATAGGTGAAAATTAGATACCATAATTGTTCTGAAATTTTCTGATGAAGTTTTTTAACTTTTATTCTAAGGAAAAAACTGTCAAAATAAAATAAATAAAAAGCTAACTTACAGTAATGAGCTTGGTATTTAAGTGTATCATATAAATACAAACAGCATAAAAATAAAAACTATACTTGAAGATACTAGCCTTTTAATACAAATAATTTTCTACTGTAAGATAAGATATAGTAGTATTTTTAGAAAAAAATGAATAAAGGAAAGAAGCATCTTTAAAACAATAAACCTATGGACGTCAACAGTCACAGCTAATGGCAACTGACATGTCCTATATATTTTTTGTCATTCACTTTTAATAACCTTTGGAAGGTTCTTTGAAAGTACATGCTAAGAAAAATTTAGTAATTTTTATTTTTATTTATTTCTTAAACTGTAGTAAGTTTGTTGGGTTGACATTGGTTAGCAAAATTATATAGGCTTTAAATGTATAATTCTATACTACGTCATCTATGTGTTGAATAAAGCTTGTAGCATCTTTTTAATTCTAATAGATACAATAAGCTTAATAAATAAATGTACTTACACAGTTAACATTAAAAAGTTTTTTAAATGAAAGTTTCCCCGTCAAAAACTTGCAACATGGACAGTCAATATATATTTTTGATTTGAATTAAAAATACACTATGTATTTAAAATCACATGGGCAAAAAAGAAGTATTAAATGGTACTTTGGGATTTTGCATTCATAGGTATTAGTCATGATTTAGCATTATTACTTTAATTATTTTGCTAAACACCTTTGTGCAATGAAAACAAATATTGTTTACTAAGTTAACCAAAAAAGTGAAATGTTTCCCAAGTAATATCTGTTAGGTTCTAGCACTTATAGGTAGGTGTTTATTAACTGTTCTGTTTAAAAAAAAATTTTGTAGGATAACTGAAATTTAGTCAATAACCTTGTAATTGGTAGGCATTTTTCTTTTCCCAGCAGTAGTAAGTGCAGATTTCTTTTCTCAAGAACTCTGATTCTAAGGATGTATCTTAGACGATGACTATGAAATACTGCAAGTCTATGACACTAATCTACTCCAACAATAAAAGTGAGGCGCAGTAAATGAGATCTCAGAAACACTGGATACGTTTCTTCACTTAAAAAAAACAAAAAAACTTTTTAATTAAACCATCCAATTTAATGTTTTTATATGGCACTTTAGTTTTGAAGGTAAAGTGATCTCGAGACAGCTGACAAAGAAATTATAACTGCAATTCCTTGGTGAAAATGTTAATGACAGCAAAATACTGTTTAATTAGATGATTGCAGCATCTGGGAGAACACTCTTTAAAGGGGGTGTTCTTGTGCTTGCCTGCTTCTTCACACTTTACAGACATTTTGTCAGCTCCAGGTCATTAGGAAAGAATTTTTAATGATTTTTCTAGAAGCAACCAGTTCACGTTACATCTAATTAGATGACAATAATAAGCCCAACACATGCAGTAGCTAAATATATACATAATTAACCAGGGAGGGCTTGTACATCACGGCGTAAAATACTGGAAAATGCTAACCAGGAGAAAAAGGTTGGGGAAGTTGAGCTGAATTCACTAGCTGATCATATAAAAAACAACTCAAAAACCATAAAAAAAAAAAAAAATCCTCAAACCTAACAGGATCATTTATGCCAAGCTATGTTAGCAATCACTCTGCTATTTTTTAAAAATGCAAGCATGCCAGATTGTAACATCTTGTTCACAGCATTATCTAATAAGGTATAAAATGAGGCAGAGGTTGTATCCTTCAGAAAGCCATGAACAAAAATCAGGTCAATGCCAGGAATCAGAGGTTGAAATCCCATTTTTAGTTGAACGCTAAGCATCATTAAAATTCATCTATAGAATCTTTCAAAACTCAATGGTCTTTGAAAAAAAAAATCCATATGTGTCACAAAATAGTTAAATAAAGTACAGCATAGCCCTAAGTTAGAATTACAGGCTGTTTTCAAAATCATGCCTTCAAAGACTATTTAATGACACAGAAAATTAGATTGAACATGTATGTATAGCAGGTTCCCAATGATATGCCACACACAGAAAAAGAAAAAGAGAAAAATCATCAGAATGTTAACTCTGATAGTTACTGCTAGGCTTATCAGTGACTTAATTTTTAATTTACAATTTTCCAAATTTCCAGTTTTCTATAATGGTAGTTATTAAATTTATAAATGAAATAAAATAAAGGCCATGAAACTTAAGCGCTTTTATGTGTCTTTTAAAAACAATTATTTTTTTTCTGAACATTTGACAAACTTCCTTGACTATGTAAAGTATCTTTACCAAATGTACATACATTTAGTAAAATGTGAGCTTGTTTCTATGTGATTATGTATTTATGTACATATCCCGTGAGGGTCTAAAAAAATCTAAGAATGCATTAATACTCAGGCAATGGTACCTTCTGCTTTATAGAGCCTTATTTTAAAAAGTATATGGAAAAGAGAAAAGCAAAACTGACCACATATGACAGATCTCACAAAATGGAGAGCAAGGAATGGGCCACAAAATGTACTTCGCATTTCATGTTAAAATAATAGTTTAGAGAAAGAAGATAGATCTGAGAGTGTAAGACAGTAAATAAAATCTTTTAATAGAACAAAGAAACAAAAACTCCTGGACACAGACAATAGTTTAGTGGTTACTTAGGGCGAGGGGGGAGGGGTGTTGATGGGAGGGGAGGGGACATCAAATACATGGGGACGGATGGAGAGCTGACTCTGGGTGGTGAGCACATAATGCAACACATAGTCGAGGCCATGTATACTTGTACACCTGGAACCTATGTAATTTTACTAACCGACGTCACCCAATAAATTTAGTAAAAAAAAAAAAAGTTTATTATAAAACAAAGAAAATGTAAATTTATGACATCACATTGGTGGATTTTATTTAAATGTGAAGCTAGAGAAGACCACATCGATTGGATTCCAATTCTGTAGCTCTCCTCTTTAATCCAGGAAATTTAAAGAATCCCTCACCCGGCAATTCCAGTGAGTTCACACGGTGGCTCACAAATCCATGCAAACACTTAAAAGCATAAGCATTACATCAGTTCAGCTGATGGGTATTTGTTGAGCAAAACTGTTTTTTTTCCTAGGAACTTCACAATCTACTGGATAGACGAGATATAGACATAAAATGCTGAGGACACACCGCCGTAAAGGCCACAATGCGTAACACAAGACAACGTCACAGAAGACGGGGCTACAGAATATCGACGCGCTTTTCATGACATGCGTCTTTTAAAGAACACAGGTGGCTGTGCCCTGGTACTGTTCAATGTGTGGCCCCTGGTCTGTGGCATCCGTACCACCTGGAACCCTCTTAGAAGGGCAGATTCTGGAACCGGACCTCTAGCCTACTGAGCCAGGACCCCTGGGGATGGGTTTGATGGCTGGTGCTGCTGCAGCCCTCTGGTGACGGTGAGAACCGCTGGTCCCTGAGTGCCAGGCTGGAGCTGTGTTGGTAGTTGTGGCCGGGGGCGCTCAGCCAAGGCCCTGTCCATCATCGCCATCATCAGACGAGAGCCCTGTCGCCCCAAGGCCAGGCCCGTCTGAAGCCACCCCAGCTCCTGGCCCCTGTGCTAATGGCACTTAATTGCACGCTCTTTTGTAAGTTCTAGATGTTGTAGGTCCAAATATTGTTCTGGTAATAGGTCTTAAATAGCCAGAGCAATGGTGCTCAAACGTTATACCACCTAGAAGGCCTGCTAAAAGGCAGAACCCAGAGTTCCTGATTCAGGAGGGTTGAGGCGTCTGAGAATTCACGTTTCTGTAAGTCCTCGGGCGATACTGACCCTGCAGGTTAGGGGACATGCTGCCAACTATTCAACATGAGCACATCACAGTACCATCTTCTTGTGTAAGGACATAGTACATGGAATCATTTACTTCTCTCCTCTCGCTCGTTTCCTTTTTTTTTTTTTGCCATGCCAGCTGCCCCTGCTGTAATCCAAGTCTTCATCCCACATTTTCTTTTTTCTTGGAATGTCCTCTGCTTCCTTTCTAGTGAATTCTTACTCGTATTTCAATTTCCAATGTAAGCATCACCCACGAGAAGCTTCTCCTGGTTATACCGTAAGTAACAGCTTCCAAATTGTGGACGCCAAGTGGCTTAGTATGTGGTCCCACTATAACAGTTGTCACCTTTCACTGGAGTCTGTGGGTGTGCGTGTCTGCTTTTCTGAGTGTCCTGTGGGTTCTTTAGAGGCACAAACACACTGCTTCCCTCTGAGTGTCAGTGTCAAATGGAGTGTGAGTTCTGGAAGCACTCACTAGGAGGATGTACACACTGACTTCACTGCGAGGGCCTTGTGCTGTCCTAATAGCTCGCCCTGACTTTAAGCTATCTCTGATTCATGCCATACACAGTTGTCAGCTGAACTTTCCTGAAACGCCATATTGCGTTCCCTTCTACGCCAAGATGACACTGACCCTGACATTCTGAGGTCGGGCTCTTTACAGCGTGGTTCTTACTTTTAGTTCCAACATCATCTCCTATGATTCTTTGCTTTAGCCAAGATACGACTCTCACCCCCACTGAACACATCATACATATCCAACTGGTAGAAACTTGTAAAGCCCTGCCCTGTTCTCTCCCCGGACACCCACATTTTTAAAATTCCTCCACTATGCTTAGTGCTAGGAGCCTTTCCTCTTTATAGTCAGTATGCAGTACCAGCTGTCTTACAATGCTTTCTTATTTATGTAGGCTTCATTTATCCATCTGGTTGTATTATAAGTGTTTAGGATTCTTTTTATCACACTGTCTACAATAGATAGGCTTTAACGGTTAGTTAGAATCATTGCAAAGGAAATACCCAATATGGTCTTTTAAAAAATCCTGTGGCCTATATGTTCTTTATGTCGTCAAATAAAACAGACCCAGTGATTCAAAAGAGAGCAGAAAAACACTGAAACTCCCCTTAGGATCTGCGTGGTCTGGTCAGAAACCCAAGGACTTCCAGCCAGACAAGAAGTCTCTACGGCTCGGGCACAGCCTCACAAGGGAGCTCCATGGCGTCTGTTCCGACTGCAGTCCTTCTGCAGCGAGACAGAGGACGCTCCCCGGAGGCAGCGGGCATGACGTGGGTGGTGGCTGTGGGTGGCACGGGGCCATGTTGTGGGGAACACATCTGTCACTGGTGGGAGGGCTGGAATTTGGACAGTCCTTTAAGACAGTGAACACACCATCCAGAGGGACAGAGCGCGACCCGCGTGAGGGAAGCGGGGCTGTTCACGGTGCACGGCAGCTCGGCTGGAAGCTGAGCTCACAGTGAGGCGCAGCGCCCTGCCTCCCAGGGAAACATCACAGGCCATCGTGACATATGGCAGACAGGGGAACAGATAACAAAGAATCCCGCAGGGAATATGGGGAAATACGGCGGAAGAACGTAAAAAGAGCATTATGCTGAAAAGTGAAGTCAAGAGCCCTGTAGCTGCAAATACTATACTGTACTAACAAGATGAAAAATTTAATAGAGAGCCTGTAGCCCTTCTTTTATGTAAAAATACATAAACTCCAAAAAATGAGAGTTTAATGATAACAATATCGATTCTGGGTAGTCAATTACATTGATGAATGAGGAATAAATTGAGTTAAATTTCTCATCTTACATAAGCATGATTAAAATTGTTGATTCATTTTTGAGTTCAAAAGTAAAATATATTTTATAGTTTTTAAAAATTTGAATGTATTTCTAGCAGAGATACACTTTACAGCATTAAAAAAAAAGGGCTCCCAATTTATTATACAACCAAAAAAACAAAACAACATGAAGAGCAAAAAAACATTAAAAGTGATAGTATAAAACCAGATGATAGGAGACCAAACATAGCAGTTGTTGCAACAGATATAAACATATGAAACATGGCTAGACTATGAGTCCAACACGGAGTATGAACTTGAAGTCGTATCCATGCTCGGCTCCCCCGAAATGCGCAGGTCTGCCATCCAATCCCTCTTCTCCTTGGCGTTGAAATGTCTGCTCTTTTTACTACATCCTGCTGTTCACTGAAGTATGCTAATGAAGCTAAGTTCTTTACATTCCAGATATCTAAGTCCTTTCTGTCTACATATGTAAATAGTATGTGCTAATTAGACAGTATAACACTTTCCTTTTCTCTTTGAAATAGTAAATAGGCTTAAGATATATATGTTATGTGTAGCGACATATGTATATAAAATGTGCCATGAGGATATTAGAAGATATACGTATACAATGGAGATGTACATATGAAATATATAAAGAGATTTAATATATGTGATAAAATTGTCCTTTGGTTATATCTCTGGTTTCCTACTAGCAAATACATAATAATATGTATTAAATGATTAAAATGGAAAAACATTTCAAATAACTTTTTTATCCCTTTTTGTTGACAAATCGAGTTATTTTGCCCATCTATTTAATACATATCTATCACCCATATTTAACATACACCTATAGCATCCAGAGTCACACACACACATGACGATTTACGAGGAGTAATATGACACGAATCCTTCTAACTGATGATTCTAGAGAACAGGGCTCTAAATTCATGGTCTGAACCATCATTTCTGACAGAACAATAGTAAGACTAGGTAAGCATTTGTATTTGTTTAAATTCATCTGATTGCAAAAAAATTCTTGTAGCACCTGCTTAACAAAAGTAAACTCTTTTGGAGCTTTCGCTTAGGAGAAAGGACACCTCACATTCACAGTTACCCGCCGACAGCCTCTGCCATGGTGCGAGGCAGCGCTGCTGCTTTGAATTCACGAGCATGGTGGCAGCTACTCATCATTTAGAGACGTAACCTGATTTCATATTTTTATTTGAGGGCTTTAAGGAAAAACAATGCTGTAACGCAATCATGCCGTAATTCAGGTGACATCTGTACCAGGAGGAAGGAGCCTGTTGTTACTCTCCTGTCGGGCTGCTAGTGCTGAGCATGACAAAGTCATGAGACTACGTTTTCCCATTATTATTTCCAGACGCGCTCTGGCAGTGGTTTGTTGACTCTAATAAACCTTCAGACAAAGCTGTCAGCAAAGAAAATGGCAGAAGGAGAGAGAGGAAAAGCTTCTTCAAAAATGAATGCATCTGAGACCTCGGTCCTGGCTTGTAGAGCTTCTGATAACATTTAATGTGAGCGCTTCCATATGTATTTGAATTCTAAGAGACGATGTATTCCAGTAAGTCACATAACCCATGATTCTGATGAACATAAACATATTATGAGATTAAAGAATGAGATGTCTTACCTGCTATAGTATTAAGGAACATCAAGTATTCGAAGTTTGAAATTTCCCTTCTTTGCCAACGCTGTGTCATGTTGGAAGATTTATAAAGCTGTCGTGGTGTGGCCAGCGATATTCTCCTAGTGATTAAGCAAACCATAACAAACGTAGGGTCTTTTAACTCATGAGTGTTAAAAAGTCACTATGAACTAATATACTGGTTTATCATTCAGTTTAAATTAATCTATGGGTTATCCTTCTTAGTCTAATTGTAGACATTGGAAATACTGAACATTCTATTACAGTGAAGATATTTTTTTGTTCAGGATAAACCAATATAAAAACACATATTTGACTAATCTGGCAGCAAATAAGTATTTTACAAGTTGCTGAGAACAAAAAAAGATTCAACTATACTCAGAATAAGTCGAAGTAGGTTTTAGACAATACAGCACATCTCCTCTCTGCTAAGAAGCCAGGTCGGTAGTCTGGTACCAGCTTAGAAGCATTTGACTTTCACCTTATGTACTAATGGCTGCACAAAACATCCTACACCTGCCTCCAGACAGAGTGTGCACACGAGCACAGATTCTCTCCACCATGTGTATCCTCCTTATGATGTGAAAAACAAAGAACCGGGAAATTTGCAGTTCAGTAGAAGAGACATATATAGGAATAGCTTCAGGGAGTAAATCAGGATCAGCTGCACAAATTATGAACCTTTGGAGGTTCAATGTGTTTATCTAAAAAATAATGATAGCTGGCTGTTTTTTTGCGAAAGTACAATAAGGATAATGAGTTTCTAAAACCATCCCCACTCAAGACAGAGGTTCCCAAATTGTTTCCATTCCCACCACCCTTAGTGTCTCAGGAATGTTTTCATGGTGCCCCAACCCCAGATAGACACCTCCCAGTTCTGTTTACGAAGTAGTTAGGCCTAATGGCTTAATAAATCGTGGAGTCTCAACAACTTAGGAGACGTGTGAAAACGTCATACTCACGTTTCTATCTCATCCTTTAGTGACTCGTTATCACTCAGGTGCGCACACGGTGGGCCCTGCACAGCTCCTTAAACCCTGGGCGCTACCTGGCTCTCACAACTGCGTTTCCTGTCCCACGTGCATCTTCACGGGGCACTTTTTGTTTTTTCCCCACCAAAACTAGTTTCACAAAGTGGAGATGTGAAGAACACCTAACGCTGAAACGTAGACCTAATCCGGCCTGGGAGGCTTTTGCTGTGGCTCGCGGAAGCGGCTGTTTCCCTAAAAGGTACGAAGCTCCTGTGGCAGCCCTGAGATTATTTTTGTCAATCACGTGCTATTATCAGATATGCCTGTCCTCATGGGGCCTTTATAGGCATTGTCTTGCACACAGGAGGAGCTAAATGTATGTCCGGTATGGAAAACGAGGCAGGGAGGAAGGATGGGAAGGAACTCATCTCAAATTCAAACCTGAATTAAGAATTTTAAGTTAGGTACATGTAACTCAGTGTTTAAAATAGAAACTTAACAAAGCGTAGTGGCCTGGCCACATATTAAGATTTCTGAAGAACTTCCCTCGTAATATGTTTTTGAGATAATGGGCCCTGTTTAGTCCAAAAGAACCATGGGTCTAATGATTCACTTAATTGCAATGGTACGTGGTATGCATACTTCATACTCTCCTCTGACTCAGTGAACTTATCATATGATCTGTACAGGGCTATCTAAAAGATTTCTCCATTTTGATTCATACTGGCACCAACATTCACTGTTGTTTGTCCCAGGGCCACTTCCATGCACACAACTGTTTTGTGCTGTCAACTCTCTCTCTGATGCTGCTTTGTCGTGACAACATGGAAAATGTTTTCTGAATTATCAAATAATGAACAAACTATGTGTCACTCAGTTTTCACTGTGCTACTACAGTAACCATATGCTTACTCCAATTTGCATTGTTATTAATCCTGTTGTAATCATATTCTTACCAATTCAACTAAAATTCTTACCCGGAGCATGCTCAGACAGCTAAAAGCAAGGTATAGAACAAAGTTTTAAAATCCTCTGTTGACATGTTGAACCCAGATTATTTAAGAAGGAAACTGCTGGTCTGGAAATAATTCTTATGCCCCAAACCAAACAAAACCTGACTCATATAAACAAACCCTAATAGGTGGAAATAGTGGGAATCATAGGACAAAGTTATCATGTCATTCTTAGAGTATATAATAGTGAAGAAAAATGTGGGCATAGAAAATGAATTTAGAAAAACAGATTATTTTTGAGTTCAGGGGAAGGATCACTTTTCCTGCTTATTGTTCTATTGTTTTCCCAATAAACTCACTTAGAGCAGGGACTGAACTGTGTTTTACTGATGGTTGAAGCCTTAGCATTTAGCAGTGCTTGGCATAATGGAGGCTCAATAAATACATACTGAATGACTTGAATTATTGGTCATCTACACTAGGGGTCTCCACCTTTTCAGCCGCATTAACTTTCAAACAGCAGTTTGGGGGCTGACTACACACTCGAGGTCCAAATAAAAAAGAATCAAAACATAGATGTTGCTTTTAGTTATTTATTTAATATTATTTTATTCAGATAAAAAGGTCTCCACGGGCTGGATGAGAGGGCCTCACAGGCTGGATAGTTTGGAGACCCCTGAGATTCTACACTAACAGGAAAATGGCTGAAGATAGATGCGATCCTTAAAAATGAGATAATTCAATCACATGAAGAAGGAAGTGAGCAATAGGTCCTTTGCTCTACATCTCTGTTCATTAAGCAATAACCTGCTCTCTAATGTGATCTCTTTGGGGGGCTTGCCTGAGAAGTAGCCTCAGTGATTTTATTCTCACAGTATACCTGCCTTGGAATTTGAGTTTTTGAATGTTTATAAATCAGTCTCTCATGGGTTTAGCTGAGTCAGTTTCCTGGTGTTTGATAAACTCTTGCTTAAACTGACAAAACTCAATGTCAAGAAGGAAAACAAGTAATAGACCCCTCATGGTTCTACCAAGATACTCTCAGCTGGAGGGCCTCTCCTTGTGGGGGTCAGACATCAGCCTTCCCTTTGACAATTTGCTTACTGTCACCAGCTCTGACATATCACACATGCAAGTTTATGGGGTGTGTGTGTGTGTATTTACTGACTGACTCACTCACCCCTTCCCTACCTGCTACCCATCTATATCTGTGTGTATGCATGCATGTATATGTGTGTTGCCCATATGCCTTCCCTTTATGATCTCACCACACTCACACAATGTCTCTATACAAAGATGCTGCCTCATTTATAGCAGATGGGAGTCGCATTCCTCTTAGTAACTAGTGCTGTGCATTAAACTAATGTGCGGTGAGTTTCTACCAAGTACTGGCCGCTACTGTTACCAGCAGGTCAGAAGCAGGTCTCAGATAAGAGGCAGTGCCCTCCCAACCCACATCTGCCATAAACACTGACCCTCTGAAAAGATTATGAGGACACTAAGTAGGAGTCGAGTCTTCGGCTGGGAAACCCCAAAGAACAAGAGTATTTTAAGATAGAATGGTTGTAGGAAGCAATAGTAGAAACAAAATTATTGAACACCCATCTTGTTTTCAGTTTTTCTATCAAGACTAAGGATGCTCCAAAAGCGAAAGACATGGAATGTGGCTAAAAAGGAAATCATATTCGTAACAGGTAAGGAAGACAGCAAAAGAGCTTCTGGTTGTTCAGGTGCAGACAAATCCAAGCGTATTGAAAGGAATCACACAAGTCACGAAGAACCCTTTCCTGGTAATCTCTTTAGGATCAGGGTCATTGAGAAAGATGCCAAAGGCAGATAGATGACTTTAAAAAAGGAAAATGTTAGACCCAGTTGTGAGTTCTTAATGTCAATTCCTGGGGAAAAATTCTTGAATTGATGATTAAACAGTCTCTAAGCACTTGGGCACGGAAATAGTGATTACCATGAGTCAGTGTAGATTCAAGAAGAACAAGTCTTGCAAAACTAACTTCATTTCCTTTTTTTGCTAGATTAAATGCTTTTTTCCCCTTTGACCTGTGTTTTATATAAGTATTTCATTATCTACTAACGTCTTAATTTAATTTTGTCAGTCTACTAGAAAATCTCCGAGCATGGGCACACATGTCAGTAAATTGCTCTTACACTGTGAGCGTAGAGAATACATACACGGCAGTGCCAGGTAACTGCAGCTGAGTGGCACTTAGAAAGCACCTCCTCAATTAGGCACTGAGCGAGGTCCTGCAGATGAACAAAGAGACACAGTTCCTGTCTTTTAAATGTCTACAGCCTACTTAAGGGGAGATAGACACAGATTCGTTCTCTGTTCTATCACGCGGTGCTCTGAAATAATTCCTAGCGACATAATCATCTAGGTGGGAAACACCGCTGCTTGTCTATCCCAAGCCCGTACCTCGTGTTTTGTTCAGGGTGGAGGGAGTAAGGAGTTCAGAAGTATAAGCTTTCCTCTGAAGTCTAGGGGACGACTAGGCCAAGCCAGTAGCAAATTCACCCACCTTTGATAGTGATTATTTTAGGGATGGGAAGGTGACCTCATTCTGGCCAAAGGGACCTGAGATAAATATTCCTGGAGGCTTCTGAGAAATACATTCTTTTTTTTTGTATTTTAATAATCTTTATCAATTAGAGTTGCATGCAACATAATTAGTTTCATGTGTACAACATAGTAATTAGACATTTACATAACTATGAGGCTATCACCACAATAAATCTAGTACCCACCTGACAGCATACGTAGTTATTATAATATTATTTACTCTATTCCCTATGCTGTAATTGACATCCCCACGACTATTTTGCTACCAATTTGTACTTCCTAATCCCATCCCCTCTCTACACACCCCTAACTCCCCTCCCAACTGGCAACCCGCAAAATGTTCTCTGTATATATGAGTTTGTTTCTGTTTCATTTGTTCGTTTATTTTGGTCTTTGGTTTTTATGTGTAAGTGCGATCCATTGGCATTTCTTTCTCTGTCTAACTTACTCCACTCAGCATAATACCATCTAAGTCCATCCACATTGTTGTAAATGTCAAGATTTCACTCTCTCTTATGGCTGAGTAATATTGCACTGTATATATGGACTGCCTCCAATGCACGTCGGGGTGGACATGACCCTAGAAGTAATGTTGTGGGTTTATTCGGATAAATACCCAGAAGTGGGATTACTGGGTCTTTGACTCGTTATAGCCTTTGTTTTAAAGTCTGTTTGATGAGGTATAAGCATTACTACCCCAGCTTTCTTTTATGTTGTTGTTTCCATTTTCTTGAAATAGTTTTTCTCACCCCTTTTTCAGTCTGTGTGTGTTTTGCTATCTGAAGTAAGTCTCTGGTAGGTAGTATATGTAAATATCTTGTTTGTTTGTTTTTTTAAGATTTATTTTATTGTTGTTGAGAGGAGATGAGAGGTGAGAGAGACAGAGAGAGAAGCGGGAGGGCTCAGAACAAGCTCACAGTTGTACATCATTAGTTGTGACATAGTTTCATTCCACACAGGTGGATGTGGGGCCGCATGGGGCGGAACCGAATAGGGGCTATCCCAGCATCCCTTAAAGGTCTTGTTTTCTTATCCATTTACAAGTCCTATGTCTTTTGATTGGGGCATTCAATCCATTTAAACTTGAAGTAATTGTTGATAGATATGTAGCTACTGCCATTTTATTATTCATATTTTTTATTTACTCCTCTTCCTTCTTCTTCTAGAAGTTCCTCTAACATTACTTGTAATACTGGTTTGGTGGTGATAAATTCTGTTAGTTTTTTCTTGCCTGGGAAGTTCTTTATCTGTCCTCCCATCCTATACAATAGCTTTGATGCGTAGAATAATCTTGGTTGTAGGTCCTTGCTTTTCATCACTTTGAGTATTTCATGCCAACCCCTTCTAGCCAGTAAAGTTTCTGCTGAGAAATCAGCTGACAGTCTTATGGGAGCTCCTGGTGTAAATAATACTTATACCAGACCAACTGCCTTTCCTGGCTTCTTTTAAGATTCTCTCCCTGTCTTTAACCTTCCTTTGGAATTTTAATTATGATACGTCTTGGTATGGGCTAAGTTGGGTTCATTTTCTTGGGGACTCTGTGCTTCCTGGGCTTGTATGTCTATTTCCTTTTTCAGGTTATAAAAGTTTTCCATCATTATTTCTTCAAATAGGTCTTCAATTCTTTGCTCACTCTCTTCTCCTGGTACCTCTATGATGCAAATGTTTATGTACTTGATATTGTCCCAGAGGTCCCTTAAACTATCCTCATGTTTTTGGATTCTTTGTTTTCCAATTCTGATTGGGTCTTTTCTGCCACCTTATCTCCTAAATTGCTGATTAGATCCTCTCCTTCATCTAATCTATGGTTGATTTCCTCAAACGTATTCATCACTTCAGTTATTGTATTCTTTATTTCTGACTGGCTCTATTTTATGTTTCCTATCTTGTTGTTGAAGTTCTCCCTGACTGCCATGTCTCTCCCTGGCTGCCATGTCTCTCCCTGACTGCCATGTCTCTCCCTGACTGCCATGTCTCACAGTCTTGGTAGTGGACTTACATAGTAGGTGTCCTGTGACACCCAGTGGCACAATCTCTCTGGTCACTAGAGGCAGGTGCTCCTGGTGTGCCCCTTATGTGGGTTGCGTGTGTCCTCCTGTTGTAGTTGAGCCTTGGTTGCTGTTTGCATGTCAACAGGAGGGATTGATCCTCAGGCTGATTGGCTAAGAGGACTGGCTGTGACTACCGTGGAGGGGCTGTGGTCCAGGGGCTGACCCTGTGAAGCAGGATTTACTTTAGTGGGGCTCTGGTGCCTGCCCAGTCTGCATGTGGGGTGTGTCACCTGTGGAGGCAGTTGGTCAATGTGCTGGCATGGTCTGAAGCTGCCCACCAGGCATGCCTGCCCTGAGGCCTCCTGGGAGAGGCTCTGCCACAGGCCAAGTTCAGCGGCAGCCTGTGCCCTGCCTGGAGCTACCTGGGATGAGCCACAAAGCAATGCGCAGATGGCAGCCACCGGCCTGGGCTTGAAGGTGCCGGGGAGAGGCCAAGTTGCAAACTGAGGCTGGCTGTCTAGTGCCAGTGTTGGGGCTGTTCAAAAAAAGGTATGGGGCACACCGAGGCCAGAAGCTGCTTGTCTGGGGTTTGGGAACCTTTGGGAAGCTTTAGCAAAATCCACAGCATGAGCCAAGATAGACCATGTGTATAGACAAGCCTCTGGAAGCGGCTTGGGTGCGCCTGCAGGTTGGGTGGGGCCGGGTCTCAGGGAACCACCAGGGCAGGGCGAACAGAGTCAGCCATGTTGATAGAGACTCAGATATGGTGGCGGCCTGCATCTGTAGACTAGGTAGGATGGAGGGCTCAACAAAGGATCAATGGCGTTTGCCAGCATGTCTGCTTGGGAGGAAGCTTCTCCTCTAGCCTTGTGCCCCTGAAGTCAGACAACTCAGGTCCTTCCCATACGGCCCTGGCACCTTTTGAGCTACTGCGCCAGCCAGCACTGGAGCTCTGAGTAAGTGAGTCTGTCAGCAGGAAAGTCTGTGCGTGGGCCCTTTAGGGGAAGCACCTGAGATTGCAGCTGCCCTCAGCTCACTCAGCCACCATCTTGCTGGTTTTCATGGCCAACAGTTACACGACTGCTCCCCCCAGCACTGGAACCCAGGGCTCGGGAGCCTGGTGTGGGGCTGGGACCTCTTGCTGCTGCTCCAGGGAAAGTATTTCCACAGCCAAGATATCCCTCCTGATTTTTAACCACTACTCGTGGGTGTGGGACCAGCCCACTCCAGGTCTGCACTGCTCCTCCCAGTCTTGAGGTGGCTTCTTCTGTTTGTCTGCAATTGTACAACTTACGTTTAGCTAGACTTCAGGCAATTCCCCATGGTGGCTGTTCTGTAGTTTAACTATAATTTTGATGTGGCCATGAGAGGAGGCAAGCACAGAGTTTACTTATTACATCATCTTGATTGAAAATGAGAAATATACTCTTTTCTAAAGCACAGAAGCTTGAGGAGAAATCCTTTGTGTAGTATTCCTGTGTTCACACATTTGTGTGAAGATGTGTTGCCTGGAGCAGTAGTGGTCATGTTGTGACCATGAGGCCAAGTGGGAGTCCTGACATCACCTAATCTCTGAGCCAATAACGGCAACTCCAGAACTTTTACATTAAAAACAATAACAAAGAAGCTAAGAACGCTATTTTTTAAGCCATATTTAGCCAAATACTGACTAATTGATATTAATGACACACAGAATTTACTGTTTTCTACTTAGACTAGTATCTTTCACTCAAGTAAGATTTAAGAATGATGCTTTAAAAATACCAGGATGAAAGATTTAGTAAATGGTTAAAATGACAGTATAATTAATGACTAATATGGTGCTGTTTTAACCATTTACTAAGTGGTTAAATTAGCTCTGAGTTGTGTTATTTTAATGAAGAAACACTTATAAAACATTTATATGCTATTATACAATGAATCACAAACATTATGAGGCTTTTGGTTATGTCTCTTGTAAGATTGCAAGCAAAATGCCTTAATTGTGTGCTAGCTATGACATTCGATCAACTTTTTTACTTCCTCTTTTATATGTGTTCAATAAAATCATGCCCTAACTATTCTATCATTCTTAAAATAGTGGTTTTCACAACTGGTTTCTCTGCAGACGACCTGCAGAGAAAGAAAATCCCTTGGTTTTCAAAATAATTATAATGTTATAACCCTACTTATATGGAGTCTGGCAGAAGTAACACCCCAGCAGAATTAACACCCCCCTTTATATGAGTTGGTGACCTACACCAAATCTTTTATTACAAAATCACAAGCATGTAATTCTGTAACATAACAATATCACACTCAAGCTCACTCAATGACATTTTAGGTGAAATGTTCAAATTGCTGTCCATCTTGTTCAAGACGAAGCAAGCCTTACGAAGTTACAGTGTTAGTTCTGCTGGACCCTGTATTTCTGTCTTATTGAAACTGAAATACGTTTTAAGAAACCCACAGATAATGTGTAATACGATATAATTACCTGGCTTGTGGCAAACCATAGCTGGTCCCTACTCCAACCCGAGGCAAGCTATAGACAACTTTTTTCACTGTTGCCTGGTCAGGAAAATTAAACATTACCGAGGCTATGAAGAGAAGGAAAAACATGATTTAGAAATCACAGGAAAAGTCAACCATCAATTTCAGAAATCATTTTCTAGTGCCTATCACAATTTATTTGTAAAGGTAATGAATATTCATATAAAATCAGCTTTGAGTATAATTTTATCCATGAAAAATCTAGGATTAACATTTTCAACCAAATTAATGCTTTTAATTTTTGTTTTATCAAGGGCATAACCAAGAGAGAAACACAGCAGGAAAAAATCAAGACAGAATAACACCATGTAAATGAATAATGTTTTCATGCGAGTACCTTTTCTTTCCAAATAATTAAGGAGACTTACTTCGGTTTGCCATAAATACTTCCAAAGCAGTGTTTTGTAGAAGATAACGTCTTGAAAATACGGCTCGTATCTCGCTGAACATCCATTTTCCATGGAGTCCTTCAGTGTATGCAAGAACCTAAAGCGAATAGTTAGAAAGGAAGTGTCAGTCAGTAAAATACGTGTTTAAAACTTAGTCTGACAACATCTCAGACAGTGCTGAATAAAAGCAGGTAAATTAGGGATCATCTTCCTGAATTCATGATCTATCAAAACACTGTCAATCATTTGCTTCTGCATATTTGCACAATTTCTACCTCTTTTAATTTTCTTAATTGGCTCAGGAGGAAGCAAAGAAGCAAAAGAGTTGTATGTTGAATGTGACCATGTGACTTAAAACAGAAAACGTACTACGGCTTTTTGGTCTTGTATAGAATCAGCTTGGCTAGGTGAGCTGACATAACCATTGGTTCATTTCCAATATCCCCTTTCCTCCGTTTCTTGTTTAATGGAAGCCCAGTTACCCCTGAGGTGTCCCTGTGCTCAGCCCCAGTCAATGCATCATGATGGACCTAAGCCAGGGATCAGGAACATTTTGGGAAAAAGGCCGAACAGCAAATAGTTTTAGGCTTAGCAGGCTGAATGGTCCCTACCACAAAGTCTCACTGTTGCCACTGTACCATGGCAGCCATCACAGACAATGTGTAAATAAAGGGCGATGGCTGTGTTCCACTAAAACTTCATTTACCACAACACGGGCAGCCTGAATTAGTCGCAGAGCCAAACTCTGGCTCACCTATGGTCTAAGCCAATGATGACAAAACTACTCCTTGTTCTTCCAAATTCCGTGCAGCCTGGGGCGAGGCCATTTGACCCGGCACTGGCTAACGAGAATAAAACCGGAGTCAGCTGCGATGTTTCAGAAAAGCTGGAAAAATGAGTCCCGTGGATCTGGCACAGTCCTGTGAGGAGGTGTGATGGCAGAAGCTGAAGCAGCCACAGCAGAACCACGAGAGGAAGGTCCAGGGAACCACACCGAGATTGGCCCGAATACTGAGCTACACAAACCATCTCAGTAACGACCGACAGGCAGACTTCCTGTTACGTGATACCGACCAATCCATATTCGGCGAAGTTGCCTTCAAATTTGCAGCCAACACAGTCCTTTCCGAAATACCATGTGTATTAATGTTACATCAGCATGTTTGCTACAAGCGCCGGTTTACTCTGTGGAATCCATGGAACTACCGGTAGTCACTGAGTTTTATATGCATGACAGTTCTTAAGCTTCGAGAACAAGTTATGAAGTCCCTTTTTATGTTTCCTCTCTCTAGAAATTACAAATACACACACTGTATACACACACAATATATGCTCTATTGGTCATTTTATTTTTTGACAGTTCTATTGTTGAACTCCTTAGTTCAGTTTTCGTCTTTCCCGAGACACCGGAATGTTCTGGAGGCCGTCAGACATCTACTTAAATGCTGGCTCTGATATTACTAACAATAGGACCTTGGAAAAAATGTTTAACCCCATCCGAACTTCATCATCTGAAAAATGGTGCATCTTTTTATTTCTCACTAACCATTCCCTTGTTACTCTCACCTCCTGTCATAATTTATATTATGATTATTTGCATCACACTTTCCCTGCTTAAACTGCTGTGTGGTGTCTGTCTCCTGAATGGACCCAGACTGAGGCGCAAAACCCTATCAGTCCTCTGAACACTGCTGTCTCAGCTCCAGGCAGGGGTCAGGGGTCACCGCCATTCTTAGGGACCTTCAAGAAATACTCAGAGGAACTCAGGAAAGCCCGGTGACCAGGAGTAAAAGAGAGAAAGCAAAATGAAGAGAACAGTATTTGGCTACTATGACAGGAAACAGCTCAGGGAGGCAAATTTCAAAAGCGACGCAAAGGCCCAAAGCTGTTTTGAACAAGGTCAATGCCACTGGAATAGGTGAAAACTGTATGTGTATGAAGTTTCTTATAACCTCATAAAAATCTGCCTAATTACAGCCACCCTTATCAGAGCTGAGGCTTTGACGTCTGTAAGAAGGCTGATAAGACACAATGCGCCCAGAGTTGCTCTCATAATTTTAGTCCTTGGCCAGGAAACCCCATAGATCCTGGAGCCTTTTTACAGCAAGCCGCCACCCTTGTCTGCTTCATGACTGATTATGGAACAAAACTTGCCTAATTTTTAAAAATTAACATTTTTTTTAATATTCCCTCCTGTGAGCGTGCCTCTGCTGCCATTCAGGGTAGTTACCGTGTACAGTAGACTCTCCGTTAGCTGGTACCCAAGGGGATTGGTAGATGTTGGATAAATGTTAAGTAGACTCACTGTTAATCGGAACTCAAGCGACTGGCAAAATCTCAAGCAACCAGCAAGATATGCTTGAGTTCTGGTTAATGGAGAGTCTACTGTACTGCTGACCTCCACCATGTCTTCTACGACGTTGTCACTCATTGTCTTTGTTTTTTGTCTGCCCCGTTCCTGTGACCTGACCCTTGTCTCACTTATTTACTCTTTAACACGCAGTGCCCACAATAGTACCTGGCACACGTGTGCTCCACATATACCTGTCGGTTGAATACGTCACTATGAGAAGCTGACAGAGATAATACATATGGGAGAGGTTATAGAATATCTTACCAAGTGTGTGCATCCTCATGTTTATTGTCCTAATGGTTGGCGCCCACTTCAGAGTTAAGTAAGGCCTGCACAAATGATCTAAACGGTGCTGGGTCTCTTCTTTAGGAGTGCAATTCGCACCTTGAGGAACTCTAGATGGGTTATTCCCTGTCCCGAAAGACCCCGTGCCACACAAAAAGCGTCCCTTCACGCCAGTGGGGCTTGTAGAAGGTCTTTATGTCACAGGCTTATGCCTCTCCCAGAAGAAAATGTATATTGAGGTGTGTCAAAGCATGTCATTTGGCACTCTTCTTGACATCAGCTTTAATTCTCGTGGGTAATTCAAAACATCTTTAAGTAAAATCAACACAGACAGGCTGGAAAATGAAATGTAACAAATGACAAACTGTCAAAAGAAAGCACTAACATTCCAGTGCGTTCAAGTGTGTTCTGTGATGGCCGGGGGTGTGCTTGGACCAGACTCCAAGTCCCCTGGCTCTCCTGCGCTCCTGGCAGGGGGACCATACTGACCCTTGGCGGGAGGACAAAGCAGAGGTGTTGAGCCAGAAGGCACAGCGACCGGTGAGGACACTGGTCAGGCATCCGATGACGAGTTTTATCAGTTCCTACATATTTCAGAAATGTAAAGCAATATCACTTGCAGTTGATTAAATACCGAGTTTATGGCACATTTCTATACAAACCTGGGCATCAAGCCCAGCTCTGAAATGTGACCCGATATTACTATTTATACCTTTACTAGCTACATGATGCTCTATAAGTTTCAGGACCTTCTAGGACAACTCTTTGTTGTCCATTACAGTCTAGGATGCTTTTCTGTGCAAGCACTTACACCCATCCGTGAGGTTTGTGCGTTTTGTCTTAAGTCAACCTTCCCATACTCTCTGGTCTGTGTCAACCTGCTTCTCCAAATCATTTAATGTACTCTGAAACCTAATCAACAGATGCTAATGACCCCATTCTGTTTCATTTTCTGAAAATTGAATAAATGTAACTTTTATTACATCATATACGTCATCAACAAGGCTATTAAAGCTTCTTAATATCAAATCTTACGGAACTCAATTTTTTTCCTTCAGTGACTACTGCGCCACGTGTAGTATCCAAAAGAAGGTAAGGAAGAAAGGGTTTGCGCCGGCTTTACTCTGAGGTCTCCCCACTCATGTGGGAGCTGAAGTTCACAGGATGCACCAGGAAAAGACGTGACAGGGCCCCTTGTAAACCACCCGGCCCCGACGTGTACGTCACACCCATTATTTGATAATCTTGTTGAAGAAAAGTAGGGTTGCTGTGCACTCATGTGGATCGGACATGTATATGTTGTCAGGAACATGTATATGGCTGTCAGATCAGTGCCATCTGCTCTTCCTTGTATGGCAGCTAATTCGATGCAATGTAAAAGGTATTTGTTTAGTGATAGCTCTGCTGATCTCAAATCATCTAGCACATATATTATTAAAACAAGCATTCCAAATGCTTTCTTTCTTTGCCTGTGAAAAATCTTAAGTTATGGTGGAAGTTATATTTTGTGCTCAGAATTGATGAAAACACTGCAGGGGGCTGGGGCATCTAACAGATGTTCTTGACGTTGTCACATCTAACCGACAACGGTGGCTTGTACAGTTCAATTACAGGGCTTTTGGTACAATGGGAAGTTACAGGCCCTGTTACTTTACAGTCCCGTAGAAATTGTGAGGGGTTCTGGATACCACATAGAGTCCAGAAGGAACCCTTCAGAAGTCATTTCAGATCTCCAGCACACACGACCACCCGTGCTTTTTCCCCAACTGCCGCCCGAATGACGAGGATCCCATCTCCTGGAGGCTGACCTCTGACTGGTGCACGCTGTGGTCCCAGAGGGAGGACAGGGCCAGCCAGAGGTCCGGGACGCCTCCCAGCTCTCACCACACACCTGTGCGACACCACTTCCTCACCAAAGGCGCAGAGAAGCGCAAGCCATCACAGATATCGAGAAGGCTCTGGACACGCTGGAATGACACAGCGCAAGAGCTTTCCAAGAGGCAAGTGAGGTACGTGCAATTTCCCCAAGTCTCCAGGCGCTCAGCGTCTCAGAAGGAGCCGGGTCAGGGCACCGAGGTCAGAGAGGCAGGCTGGGCAGCAAACGCCCTAGTCAGGAGCGACCCCTGCCACGTGCCGGCCAGCACATAGTGACCTGAGCATCCACTCCGCGCTGTCTCGCTATACTGCTTTCCGTTAATAGAGCTCTATAAATGAGCAACGCAGTTAGTAACTTGTCTGTACACATGCGTTCCTAAATGTGGATCCACAAAGACGTTCCTGGTGAATTATTGCGACGTCACTGCGATGAGCTGGCTCTGTGCTGAGCATGAAGGTGCCCACGAGCCGCCGCGTGGAGAACAAAGGCCCAGTGAGTGGGGTCGGTGGGTGCAGGGTTCTCAGCGTGGGCAGAGCCGGCTCGCCTGGTTTAGTCATTGACAGGAGTGACCCAGGAGAACCCCAGAGGGAGGCACGTGCCAGGCAGAAGGGCTACCACATGGGGGACACAGAACGTGACAGAACACGGCACGTGTGGGAGCTGGAGAGTGTTCGAGACGGGTTAGAATTTAAGAGGCTGGCATAATGGATGGACGTGGCGACTGAATGTGAGATTGTGTAATGCTACTGACAGTAGTTACCACTTCCTAAATACCTCCTGTACCAAGTGTATGTCCATAAACTTCATTATGATTTGCATCATATGGGGGTCCACATTAAAAAAAAAATGTTTGAAACTCTAATGGATCTAAATTAAAAATCACACTACCACTTGTATTACTTGTATGTGCATTTTTCCAAGTTTATATAAATAAGTGGTAACTAAAGCTCCCGCAAGTGCCATGGTACATGTCTCCAATAGTCATGTGTTCATAACTGAATAAACTAAATAAAAACGTATCCACATGACAAAATAATTTATCAAGAGGGCGAGCCTTCTGGCATAGAATTCTACATAGTTCCTATGTTATGAAGTACCAATATGTTTAGGTAATTAGATTTTATAGTAGTGTTGTGCAGTTCGTATGATTTTTAATGCAGACAGATTATCATCAGGTAGGTAGGTGAACTAAAAAATATTCTTAGCCTCTTAACTAATGTCACTAAAATTTGGGAGGGCATTCCATAGAGGAATGAGAAATTAATCTAGACAGGAAGTAAGTAGAAAAGGAGATATACAAATCTGTATATAATTTTCATAATATAGCATAAATCTGTATGATATCTAATAAAAAAATACACACACGTGACAAACTGTGCTATTACCAATAATCATCTCCTACAGACATTGTAATAAAGTAAAATTTTGCTTTAAAAAAAGTCAAATAGATAAATCACTGGAAACATAGTGCCAATGGCTCTTCCTTGACAACACGATTTCCCTCACCATGGTACAATGATATGAAGACACTACTTTTATCTGTAAGATTGGCAAAAATCTACAAGTTTAATGATGCTGAGCTTGCTGCTAGGACACAGGCACTCACTCTATCGCTACTGTAAGTGCAAATCTGTGTAACTGGCATCGAGGACATTTTGGCATTACCTACCCGGTATCCAAATTTCAAATGCGTATACGCCTCGACGCAGCCATTTCATTTCTAGGACTGTATCCTGTGGATGAACGCCCACAAAAGCGAGAAGAAGTCTGTACCAGGTGACTCACTGTGCTCTTGTTCGTAACAAAAGAATGGAAGGAAATGCCCATCAGTGGGGTGGGGGTGGGGGGTGGGATAGAGGGAGGTGTAATTCAATAAATTAATTAAATAAAGTCTGAAATAAGCTTATGTTATTTGGGTTGACTTTTTAAAGAAAACATAATACAAAGTTACAAATAAAAAGTGGTCCACGTAAGTGAACACTTAGTGGGAACGAGGAACAGTCGTCGTGTTGGGAATTAAGGCCGCGTGCTTCCAAGGCGTGTGACAGCAGGTGAGCTAACGAGGTTGCTGCCGGATCCCGGAGCAGCCCAGGGAACGTGGCCTGTGCTGTGGACAAGCACATCGGGATGCATTGTGATGATGCAGATACACAACCCCATTTCTAATCATCGTCATCATCTCACTTTCTCAACATACATTTTTATTTATTTTTAACAAAATGTGCCAATGCAGATCAGAAATCTCAGAAAAGGCCGTAACCTCCTTTAGTTTAACCATACCTATCACAAAGCTTTCTGATGTCACGAGCTTTGTATCTAGTGTTCATTTAAATATTTCAATTCTCATGGGGGTTTTAAGTCATTTTTATTATTAATAAAACACCTAACGTATGTTCAGCATTCTATTTCAAGGTATTTAAGACATCTCTGAATATTCTTGAGCACACACTCATTTTCCTCCCCATTAAAAAAAAGGGGGGTTTAATGCTTTTCCATTAAGGACTGATGTGCTGTGTTCAGCTCTTCTAAACCAGCTTTGACTGGAAGGTATTTTTCTGGCCATGTGACGAGAAAAAGATATTTCGATGCATTTTAAAATAAAAATCCTAGCCTCCAATAAATGCCTAAGCACCCAACCAATAAAATGATACTGGATGATAAATCAAAGCTAAATAAAAATTACACTTCCTTTGACTTCTTAACTCCAAATAAGGTTTTACAAAGTGATATGAAAAGGAAAACCTAATGTATGATAGCTGACAATTTAAAATGAATCCCTGCTCTTCCTTTTCCTTGTGTGAATGGCCCAAGCAGAGTCCCAAAGACAGCAGGAAACGAGTCGCAGGTCCGGCACGGGTTCGGCAAGCTAATCAAGTGGGTGTAAAAACACGTATAAGAAGATGAAAGGGCTCTGCCTTTGGGTATGGCAAAGTAAATCAGTGGAAGGCTGGAGAAAGAAGTGAGATGTTCTGTCGGGGCAGGTGGAGTCTGATGCTAATGCTTCCTTCCAACGTGACAGTCTGGACGGGAGGTTGGCTGGGCGGCTTTAATTTCTCCGTGGAATAGCTCCCGCCCAGCCCTCTGCAGCACATCAAAGTCTCTGGAGCTCAATTAAAATTGGATTATATTGAAATGCTCCGTCTATGGGAACTGCGCGCTCACTAACACTTTTCTCTCCGTGATACTCCAGATGACAGTCGCCCGTCCCAATTTAAACAGTTGTCATAGAGACCGGGAACTAAAGCAGCGGAAACACAAAGGAAAGGTAGAGGGACTGAGATTTCTGTGAATGAGGACTTTGCTTTTTATTTCAGCTACGCTGTTTATTACACAAATGACAAAGTACGGGAGACACAAATAGTCTTACGTTTTGTGTCTTGCATGTGAAGGGAAAGACAGCTAACAGTTCCACTAAGATTATGTCAACCTAGATGGTCAAGTGTTTTCTAAGTGGGCAGGCTGTACTTAGTAAAAATTAAGGCCCCACGATCCCCACAATGGGAAACAGCTATCAGACACTGTGAGATTCAAGAGACTGTGGCTACTAAGTCCATAACGTAAACACACCAATATCTTCTTTTTTATTGCAGGTACAATGCAGAAGAAATCATTTCTCCGTTAAAGATTTTTTTTCCTTCCCAAGACTAGGTTGCAAAGTTTAAATCTGGGGTCAACAATGATGAATTATGACGTATGTGTGTGCATGTACATTTGAAATGCACACCAAGTTTTGGCAAATCCAGTTAACCTTAAGAGGCCCCGTCGCTGACAAAGAAACCGATATCTAAGTTCGATGTTGGGATTTCTTTCTGGTTTTCATGAGCAGGTAGTCGACGACCTCCTAGAGTTTCTCTTCCCGACATCAGAGCCTATCGGCCCAGCACAAGTCGCCGTCCGCTTCCCCAAGGCCCCGGGGAAGGACAGCGCGTTTCAGAGGCTGCCGGGCCTGACGCCCTGCGCTGGTGCCGACCGCCTGTTCCTGGCCCTGAAAACCCTCCCTTTCTCCTGTAACCGGCTCATCACAAGTCCTAGGGTCGCCTGTCCTACCACCACCACGTGGCTCGTCATGGAAATGAAGGAGCCATTGCTGTTTTGTGGAGTACCGCCGTTTCCCTTTTAAGACCTCGGGAACCTGGGGTTCCTTTTCTCTTGGGGAGACTGTGTTAGGATTCTGAAGCAGCAACACGGCAGAGTGCGGACCGCGCAGGCCAAAGGCGAAGGAGACCAAAGCGTGTCGGGGACTCCAAAAATGGCACAGATCAGCATTTGTCAGAACATGGCCCCGGTTTAAACCCACAAGGAAGGCCCCCGCGGCCGGGGCCCCGGCAGCCCAGCCTCCACACTTCCTTCTTTATTTATTTATTTTCAGCCCAGCTGCAGAAGGCCCCATCTAATGAACCTGTCTGGGGCGGCTGTCCCCATCCTGTCAGGCATGTCAGGAAATGACAAGCACTGGGGACAGGGGGCTGCCAGTCAGACAGGCCTGCCAGCTGGAGGGCTGAGCGCCCCCCTAATCACACCAGCAGAAAATAACTTGCAGGCTCTCAGCCTGACAGGATGGACCAGCCGAGGAAAAACCAGGGCGGGAAACAATGCTTTTTGTTTCAGTTACGCATCATTTTTACACACTAATTAAAAGGCATCTACTATAACGCATGCAATCCATGCTGCTCTATGTTAATGAAACAAAGTGTGAACGTCATTATTGGAGAGACGCAGGCAGAGGTGACTTTGAGATGGACACAGAGGAGAGGAGCACGAGGCCACCTCTGTCTCTTTCCCTCCATAAGCTACATCACACTGGAAATTTAACACTGTTTTCAATTCAGTTTATTGATTTATTGATAGGGTGTCAAAGAACGTTCCAGTGAAGACCGGCAGGTAGCACAGCACTGATTTGATTTCCCATGTTCTGAGGACCAATATGCATGGAGAGAAGAACAGGACAAACTAGTATTTTCACATGACTGGAACCTATTTTCTGCCTTTTGTGATGCTGTAAAAAAGGGCCACTATGTATATATACAAGCCACAGAGGACACTGAAACTTGGGTTGTGTTTATATTACATAACTGGACACAAGGCATTAAAGAGTGAAGAGTTGTTGTGAAAATCACACTCTTATTAAATAATTTCTGTGACTCAGACGGTTGCCTCAGCATCATGTAAATGTGTTCACTTCATGTGTAAGTATTCAATACAGTTGTGTGTAATATGTGTGAGTTGACACTTGATTCACTCTTTGCCCACACACAAATAAGTGGTTAGGTCATCAAACACACTGCCAGCACTTAGTGTTTGCACGCCTGTGTCCCACAGGGTGATGGCTCGCAGGGCGCTAAAACCACAGGCACCAAATACCACGGCGTGTGTGTGGGGCGAGTGGCGGTTCATTCTGACCACTCACCGTGGATGCCCACTCACATGAGTGTCAAAGTCATGATTCTCCAGTCCATGTAAATAGTAACACTATTACGTTAAATATTAATGTATTTGAAATATATTACGGGAAACGTCATTACCCAAAACAGAAGTTTGGCATAATGACTGTCACTTACTAACCTGGCCACGTTCATCAGCTCACGTAATGGCTCTGAGCCTGCTTCCTCACCTATAAGATGGTGAAAACAGCCTCTGCCTCCGGAGGCTGTTGTGGGTGTGACAGTGAATAGCATCCCTCGCACAAAGCCTAGAACACGGCATGTGACTCCCAGGTACATCAGAAGTGCACGTCAGAGAATCCAACAAAGAGTAAACTATTCAAAATTAGGTTTCCCCTCCATGAAATCGCACTCCCACTGGAGAGCATGGGGCTGGATCTCGCTTCTCTTGTACAAAGAACAAGTCTTCCATAATCACCCAGCCACGCCGCAATCATAGCGACCAGGCCTGGGATGTGTCTGGGCAATGACTACTGCCCCTGCTCCCCAGGAAAGGAGCATAGATAGGATCCTAACGGGCACAAGGGAACAGGACTTAGGCTTTCTGTCCTAAGATAACCGAGGTGACGTCGATACGCAAATACAAGCTTCTAACGTGTAATGATTTTCTCAAACTCGCATGTGTAGTTTTCTCATTAGATGGCTCAGTACTGCTTTGCTGCTATGTTATTTACTAATTCGTTTGAGTAGTTTTCTCATTAGATGGCTCAGTACTGCTTTGCTGAGATGTTATTTAATTCGTTTGAGTAGTTTTCTCATTAGATGGCTCAGTACTGCTTTGCTGAGATGTTATTTAATTCGTTTGAGTCAGGTAGGAACAAGGAGAGCTGTAGCCTACTGACCTCAATTTTCACTTAAAGAAACAAATTTCCTTTTTGCAAACTAAGACAATTTTTCTCCTGTCAACCTTGTTTTAAACTATTAACCTTATTCCCATTGTAGTAAATACTCAGATTTGTCATCCATATTTCCTTACAATTGCAACGTTAATCAAGCTATGAAATTGCTTTTAAGTTTATCCCAATGAAAAGATGAAAAATAAATATATTCAATGAACTATCTTTGTTATTTGGGTAAATGCACTTAAAAGAATGTCTTCTTTATTTCTTTTTGACATCAACTAACTCTAGGAGGAGAACAAAAACAAGGCAAATAGAGTCTGTTTATAAGTTTTCATGATGGCTTCTAGATACAGCGTTTCTGGAAATCTATGTAATTGGTCTGCCCATCTGTTAAAAGCCATCATAACGAGGTACTCATTGTTTTAGTAGAACTTTTGCATGTATAAAAAATCTGTGACAGTTGAGTAGGAAGACTAAATGGAACATAATCAAATTACTACAATGCATTTATGAAGCACTGTAACACTTCTCGGGGAAAAGGGGAGAGCACAGAACGGTGGTGGGGTAACGCGTGTATTTGTAACATTTTACTTTACAAACGTAACCAGAGGCAGACATGGCAGAATGAGATTTTTAATACATACATTAAAATCCCAGTGGTGTATTCGGTGTTTGTATTTTCCCCAGGAAATATTTAGCTTTATTGGGTTTGCTGTCTAAGTATGACAAACTCAATGTCATACACCAGGTTGAAAGAGAGGAATTTAAAAACGACACGGCTCACGGACATGGGTCTTGAAGTAGAATGGACTCTGACTGGAATAACCGATGGGAGTTAGCATGTTGAGGGCGGCCTAATTAAAGGGCGTTATGGAAAGCACTCGTTGCACGTGGGGGTGAGCCCAGGCGGGAGACCGGGGCTGGAAGGTGAGCAGGGTGCCTCTCCTGGTGCAGACGGTGCTGCTCATTGCTGGCCACCTGTTCGGAACATCTGCACAGGACCGGACTTGCTTGGTTGGAACACATTCACGAGGAGAAGGTTGTTCTCTCTCCTCGTAACCTCTGGCACGGCTTTTGCTGATGGACATGGGGCTGGTGGGGCAGCAGGTGCTGTGGGGACACACTGTCCTGTCCACAGGGCCCCAGAGACACAGCGGCTGTCACAGGCACCCTGCCGGCAGGGCTCACGGGGCCTGGCCCCTCCTTAGGAACGGACGCGGTGACAGAGTACTCAGGAAGCAATGACTATTACAAGGCCACCACGGAGTGTGAGGGAAACAGAAGGTCAATGGAAGTTCTTCAATTTAAGTGCTTTCAACTATCCCAAAAGAAAGAAGATGCTTGAATTTAGCACATAACTTAAATCTTAAGCAGAATGAACAGAAAGGGGAGGCTGAGATAGCTCAGCAATTGAGTGTATGCCTCACAATCATGAGGTCCAGGGATCAAATCCTGGCTGTGGCCCGTGCAAACCCAAAAGCTGAACTGCTGTGCAACTGGTGACCTCCAGAGTGGCAGCAAAGGTTCTCGTCTGTTTTGCAGGAGGCCCCTGGCTCAGTTCCTGCCCTGCGTGACCCCACATCCACCTGTGTGGAATGAAACCATGTCACAACTAATAATGTGCAACTATGGAGACGGCTCTGCGTGCCCCCCACCCCCACTTCTCAAACAATCCAATAAATAAGTAAACAATAACAGAAAAATATAAAGGGAAAAAGTTGAAGGATGGAAAATAGAGTTAAAATAAAAATAAGATCATTAGAATCTAAAAAGTAAAAAAATTTTAAGTCTGAAAACTGGTTCGTTGACAAGTAAAAAAACAACAAATCTTTGGTAAATATCTTTTAAAAAGGTGTGTGTGTGGGGGGAGGGAGGACAAAATCAAAAAGTTGGGTTGTAACAACTGATAGAGAAAGATGTTTAAAATAAAAAAAACGAATACTCTGAAAAGTTGTATGTGCTTTAAAATACGTTGTTTCACACTGTTAGGCATGCACCTGCGGTCACACAGTAACTGCCGGGGACCCTCACCCTGAGTGATCCCCTCCCACCCTCAAGGGCCTCAGGTGTGGACCCACAGGCCCAGGCCCTCTGGACTCTTCGGCTGACTGTCCCACAGGACACCCAATGCAAGATGTCCACGACGAAACTTGGGTTTCCCTTCAAACCTGCTTTTCTTTCTTAAGAATAGTAAAATGAAACTCTCCGTTATTCCGGGGCTGGACAGAAGTTAGTGTGAAAATGAACTTTGCACTTTGAGCTACATGAGCACATGCAAAGCACCTGACTTCTTGAAGGTCTGTATTTCTCACTTATTAAATAGTGAAAATAATATCACAGAGGCACCCTGAAAATTAAGTAAAATGACAAATTGAACGTTCTCTAGTGCAGTGCTTTTGCACCACTCAAGCCCTCAGATAAAGGGGTACGAGCGGTGACCTCCAATTCTGATCTCAGCGAGCGGTCCTACGGTTCTCGAAGTAATCGCAGCTCAAATGTGTGACTGATTTGCAAACATACCTGTTTCTTTGCTCCCTGTGTCCAGCTGGTGGCTAAATCGTGTTGCCTCTAGCTCCACACGATCTCCCACGCCCGCCCTTTCCTTTCCATCGCTGCAGTCTCTTGACTGGATCTCGGATCTTTCCTAGTCTAGCCTCAGCCACACCCCCACTTCCAGCCTCCCCGGGATCTGGGAGTTCTGCTGCAGCTGGGTGTCGGCCGCGCAGAGCTCAGCATCCTCACGCGTGCCCCCGTCCTCACCCCAGACTTCCGGACCCTGTTGCTTCCATCTGCATGAACGCCCTCTTTCCTGTCTGCCCTACCGTTGTCTGCTTCATGTTTGAGGAGGCTGTCATCCTGCAGATTAGGTCGGGGGTTCCTTCTTTCTCCAGCCTTGTCTACTGAGGGCAGAGGGCACCAAGACAGTCACAAGAGAGAGACTTTTTGGAATGTATGTACTCCCCAACCATTCTCCTTTTCTTCTGAGAATTTCCCCCATACCATCAGGGGTGCACCCTGCAAATTGTGTTTCTGTGTGCCCTGACTTCTCCCTACCCACGCTGTGTTAGACCAGGATCAGCCAATCAGGTGCCCTGTCCTCGGGACGTGCAGTTGGAATTTTAGTTAGTGTGGGAGTCGCTGTGATTGTCGGGAGCTGCAGGAACTTCTGGGTTCTGAGTAGGAAAGTCGGGAAAATCTAATCCGGGGGATAAACAACAGTGAAGCAGAAGCAGAGACAAGGCAACCTTTGGCCAAGAAACAGAAAAATTTAGACTTTCCAATTCTAGAAGGTTAAGCTTTCCAATTGTCAGTTCCAGTCGCTCGTCAAGTTCTAGCTACACTGTCTATTGGATTCTGTGAAATTCTATGGATTGCATGAAATCAGAGTAATCTTTTAGGTGAAGCCAGCTTGATGCCTGAAATTTCATGCTGTGATAATAATGGAATCAGGATTAGATCTTGTAGGTGGCATTTTGTGGCTTAAATCCTACCACATTCTGCTTTCTCCAGTAGGGTTCTTGATGAAGACAATATACAATAGGGACAAGTAACCAGATACAAAAATAAAAACTTAAAAAAAAAAAAAGAATAGCTGATATTATCCTTTCTGATCACAAGGCATGTTGGCAAGAATTGGGTTGAAGAACTTGATGTGGATTTGAAACCAAAGCAAGGCTCCCACCACTCAGCTTTCACGACAAGCAATCTTGGGGCACATATACCTGAATATCCTTGTGGACAAAACTATGGCTGGGCTTCAAGAGAGACCTACTTCCATTTGATTCTACAAAACACAGTGGAAGGAAACAGGCCAGCTTGCCCACCTGGAGAGATCAGTTCTGTCCAGACGTGTTCACCTCGTGGTAGCCTCAACAACTCCGCGTTGTACCGACCCTCCCGACCGTGAGTTTTCATGGCCCAGAGAATCGTTCAGTCTCTGGAAAGTCAGAGTAGAAATCCCTTTCCCGTGGGAAGAGCATCAAAGCGGGAACACAAGTTTCTTCTCTGCGGACATAGCAGAGATGAGAGGACACAGGAGGATCCCGCCTCAACAGAAGTCACCTCACCAGTGAAAATTTCTCAGAAAAAAAGAAAAAAAAAAAGGTTGGGTTTATGGTATGTCATGAATAAAGCATGAGTTTCAAGAGCGAGCTCTTAAATGGAAGCAAGAGAAACACTTAGAAATGTGCAGTGGATTCACGCGGCTTTAGGACGAGGAGCGCTGTGAGGAGCGAGAAGCTGGTTCTTTTCCTGGTGGGGTTAAGCAGCAAAGGAAATCAGGGTGAACACGACCCGTAATGGAATTGGAAAAGGGGGGCGGGGAGTCGATTCCGGGAGCCGTCAGGACAAAAAGAGGCGACCGGTCATGTGGTCAGTGCCCCTCAGTCTCACTGAGAAGTTGTCCCAGGACTCTCCTACCTACTTCTCACTAGGGCACCACTGCACAGGCTTCCTAGGTCCCAGAAAAACACCCAGGTTGTGATTTTGCAACCAGAAGGACAATGCTTGTGACATTATAAGTGCATCTTACTGTGTGTGATATAATATGTATTTTGGAAGAACTGGCCAAATGAGAAGTTATAAAAAGAAAAACCAGGTAATAGAGAAAAACATACATGAAGACACTAGAATTTTAAAGGATTAACTACTCATAACTTGATTTAATAAATGTAAATAGGGGAAAGCCGGGACGGCTCAGCGGGTTGAGCGCTCGCTTTGAGGCCACGAGGACCGAGGATCGAATCCCGGCTCCGGCCCAGGCAGGACCCACATGCTGAACTGGGGAGTTCCCACAGTTCGGTTCTCTGGCTGTCTCTGTCTCTGTCTCTCTCTCTATCTGTCAAAAGTAAAATAGAAATAAATATGCAC
>PVKE010000587.1:0-58231 GCA_004027555.1 Craseonycteris thonglongyai | reverse complement strand
GAACAATTACTCTCTATAAATATAAAAAGATATAAAAAAAATGTAAATATATTTACTATTATCTAAGAAAAGCAGGTATTAGTACATGGAAGAGAAATAGGCTTAGAAAATGGAAGGGACAGTCAAGATCAATGATAAAATGTGCGGTTTTCATAGCCTACAGTTCTCGGGACGATCCAAATAACAACACAATGGATTTTGAAATGGGCAGCACTGAATGGGAATCTCTAAATTTAAAAGAGAACCTTTTGGGTAGTATCTGTAAAAACGTGTTCTGAAAGTTTATAATTTTTGTTTTTTAAAGGCATAACTAATAATGAAAGCTGCTACAAAAAAAAAAAGTTCTGCTGGGTTGTTATGGCTTCGGAACATTCAAAGGCAATGGTGATGGCGCGATTTTGGTGAGAAGGGAGTTGAGTAAAAAGTGCCTTGTCAGTGCTCTGCTCCCTGCCAGCTGCATCGAAATGCAGCCCTGAGCACCCTCCCTGCCCCCCAACCCTGCCCCAACCAGCCTGGACTTTCAGGAGCAAAGAGTACAAAAGAGCTGATGAGCAATGAGTGCTTCAGGCTTCCTCAATTAATCTTGTCTCTCTACCGTTGCTTTTCCTCTCCCTCTACATGAAGGTAATAATGACACCCTCATCCATTATCCTTTTATCCCTGTTATTCTCGTGAAATTGCTTAATAATATGTTACAGATTCGTCTTCACTCACATAATTCTTCCTGTCATTTGCAGTATATCATCCTGCAACATGCAGCCCACTCTCACCGGCCGCGCTTTGAAGATTATTGTCGGTGACATCTTCGGGACGCGTTTGGATTCTGGGGCATCATTCCCGGTGCAGTGGGGAATTACACTGACTTATCTGTCATTGCCAAAAGCACAACAAGCAATTCAGTGTTAATGCAAAGGTAACACAGGTTTTTATCCTGCCACCAGCAAGGGAGCGCTTGTAAATGTATGCTAATGTGGCCCTTTCCAGCTTCACAACCCCCCTACAGCAAACAGACCCGGGCAAAGACAAACACACGCACACACAGGAACCCAATGCCAGCACTGGGGTGATAGCTGATCCACTGCTTAATTGTTCTTCTTAAACCTCTGTTTACACTCACGCTGATGTCACTGGGAGCACCTACAGACATACTACAGGAAAGGAAACGCTTCCATCTCCATCCACAAAATACTTGATCATTTTTGATGGGGGGAAAAAAACATGTTAACTCCAAGACTTAGTCAAAGTTCCTCCCTGCCTGCCCTGTGAGGTAGGTTTTCTACAGAGAGAGTTCACGACCACGACAAATGAGCAGTTTTCCCTGATGGAGCAGGGCATTCCGGGGGGACCCAGGCAACCCAGCCCGCATGCCAAGTCTGACAGCACATGACAAGCTGGTCGGCGTGCAGTCATTTGACTAATTATACCGGATTAGAGCATATTAATGCAAGCTGTTTTCTCCAGAGTTAATGACCTGCTGACTGGGCCCCACTAGGTCTACAGGCAGCTAAAAACAAACCCCTGTTTTGTAAGCTCTGTCCTTTCACATCAGCAAATGAGCACATCAAACTACTGAGCAGCAAAACGTAAGCGACGTTCTGTCCGCTCGAAGCTCACTGCAGCCTTCCCCAACTTTCCACCTCAAGGGCTTCTTTTATAAAAAATTGATGTCAGCTTCTTTTTTTTAAAAAGGAGTAGCTGAGAAGTCAAGTCTGGGAGAGAAATGAAATATTTCAGGAGTATGTTATTGTTGGAGGAGCAGAGTCTGTTTTGAAGCAGGTCTTATGTGAAAACAATATAAAATGTGCATTAATTTTCTAACACATCCGCCTTCTCCATACACGAATATGTTACAGATAGTTATGAACGCCCCAAATAGGTTAAAACCTTTTCTATCTCCAACTTTATTTGAAAGATATTTTTATTCTCCAAGGGATATTTATGTTTTAAAAAAGCAGCTGGAAGATTTAAAATTACGTAAATATATTAAAAAAAACCCACAATATTTTCAAATTATTTGTTCATTTCTTTAAAATTAGATCACATTTAACAAAAAATTAGCTAGAAACTTCAACATATCCCTGAGTGTGTTAAAATTTATATAATTTATATTTGTACTTTGCTTCTGAAAAGATATAAAGTAACTTATAGATATGTATAAAATATGACTTAAATTAAAAAATATACAAAAAAGGTAAAAAAAGAAAATGAATTGAGGTGTAAGATTGATAATAAAAATTAGAAAGTATACCACAGAGTCATTTAAATTGCCTTTGTTTGGGTCACAAATTTGTGAAATCCCAATAGCCAGTGACACAAAAGTAATACATTCATCGTAAAGTTACCAAGATAAAAACAGACCAGCTCATGAATAACTGCACAATTATTTCTAATACTAAAGCTAGAAATAAATTTAGGTCAAGGGTTTTTCACACAAAGGGTACCATATATAGTGTAAGAAAGATGTCCCCACAATACCCCTACATTGAGTTGCAAGGCTGATAGGATTTCCCAAATCACAATTTAGAAAAACAAATCCTACAGGGAGGCCAGAGCCCGCACTTGCCTCCTGAGAGAAATGGGCTCACTCACCGTTTCTGTGGGGAGGGCCACCCTAATGGGACCACGAGGTGCCTCCCGGGCATCACCGATGGCGGCCCAGCCACGGGTCTGCCATCCTCTGTGGTTTGGCCTGGCTCCACCACGTGAGCTCAGTGAATCAGAGTCTCAGTGGAGACCTGGAAATAGGAAACGCAGAAAGAATGGTACAAGTGGCCACAGGGACTGAAGCTGAAATGCTGTGACGTGCTGAGAGGCCAGGGGAGCCAAGATGGGTGACCCGCAGGCTGAAAGTTCCAGCGAACCACAGCCATGACTTTGTACAGGAAGATGACCTGCTGAGGGAAACGAAATGAGTGCTTGGAGATGAGCAGACCAAGTGGCTTATGAAAGAGAGAGCAGTCCCTCGGGTTGACGTAGTTCTTTAGTTTTAACTTCCAGACCATGTGCGTCTACCTTTACAGGAAAGCCCTGATTTCTTGAGGTAGCTTGACTGAAGTCTATTTTATGCCACCAAAGAATTTAACCAGACAAGAGGCTAACGTGACAGGCCACGTTCCCAGGCTTTGCTAACAGGTTGAATCCGAAGTGGAGAATAAGAGGAGTAAATGTGCTCACATTCGGGCAATCTGCTACAAATACGTTTTGCTCAGCCGAAATGTGCATTGCTACTGGGTGGCATGTGAAGGCAGGCTTGCTGTTGTGTACGTACAGTGCAACGGACGTGTGCTTGAGGTTAGAAGCAGTACCGTGTGTTTTCAGTGACAGGTGGAAACAGGGTGAGTTCGGCAAGTTCTTTGGGACCCTCCCAGTCTCCTTACTGCCTGCCTGAATAGAGGCCACCCCATTTCTGCGGTGGGTAACCAGGAGCAGGGCTAAGCGTCCTTTGGAAAAATCAGCCTGAGTCCTGTCTTGTGTACAGACTGAAAGTAAATCTACTCTTCAGATTTTCTCTCCATCGCTGCCATAATACAATTCTTTGTGTAAAACAAACAACAAACTAGAGGGAGACAAATACATCAAAGTGTGTAGGTGGGGCATTAATATCACTTTCAGGCAAGGAAGGTATGCACAGATGGTACAATTGCAAACATACGGCTTTCCAGTCATACTACTAGAGCAACTGCACTCATACCTTGGTACTCGACTGCTTTGAAACTTGTTGAATTTGGTACTCAACACCTTTTGACGTGAACATTTTGTTCTGGTCCTCGTCACACTTCCTGGAACCAATTAGTGACGAGGATGGAGGTACTGCTGCACTATTCCTGATGGGAAAAATTTGTTGGGTACTCATCGTTCTTGGTACTCGGTGCACCTTGGGAACCCATTAATGATGAGTACCGAGGTGCCACTCCATTTGTAATCGCTGCCCTTTAGATAACCCCTGTCACTGTCACTACCCCAAAACTTGCAGTATTGTCATCTTCCAGTTCATTCTTCCTATTAAAGTCAGAGCAGTTATTTAGAAAAGCAATTCTGCTTCAAATACTGTAACAGCTCCCCCTCCCCACTGCTTGACCCTGAAGAGTAAACTCCTTACTATGTTGGTTACTGCCCTCAGAATTTGGCACTATCCTCTCTAGCTTGGTTCTTTCCAGTAACCTCTCCCTTATGCCCTCAACAAACAGTTGCTCTCAAATCCTCAAAGGAACCGCGTTCTCTGTCATCTCCTGGCCTCCATACGCAGCAATGTGAGGGTGAGCAATAAAGGCAGAGCTGAATTCTACTGGCCGGTCTACTGATTTCTAACTCTGTGATCTTGAAAATGACTTAAGGTTTCTGAGCCCCTATTTCCTCATCTACCAGTTAGGATGATGGCAGCGATATCTAAAGGGGTTACGGTGATAAAGCTGTGTATGTATGCGTTCAGCAAGTTGACTCTAATCAACACTGAAAGGTAAGTACTAAAACGGTCCTTGCAATCCTAGGATGAATTATTATGAAAAATGGATTTAACTGTAACATGTCCAGTCAGGACATTTCTGAGCATTATATTTAAAAAGCTGTATTTCAAATAAAGACTCCTTGGAAGAGGCTGGCCTGTGTGCTATGTGAAGTGGTGAGAAGTAAGATTCTGGCTACATTCTGAGGTAGAGACAACATGATTTGCTAAGAGACTATATATGTGAGATAGAAAGGGAAAGAGGAGTCAAGGATAATTTTAACTGGACTCGTGGAGTAGCAACAAACTTTCATAAGACAGACTACGAGCCAACAACTTTTGGGGATCAAGGAAAATAGGACATCAGGAGTGAACAAGGTAAGTTTGATTTATCTATTAGACATGCCACATACGTGGTTGAATGTACGAACTTGGAGTCCAACAAAGAGATTCAGGCTAGAAATATACTCTGTAGAGTTTGCCAGGAGATAGATGATGTTTAGAGCCATATGACTGAACAAGATTACCAAAGGAGTACGATAAAAAGAAAGAGGAGGAGTCCAAAAATCAAGCAACAGGACACGCCAGTATTTGGTGGCTGAGGAGAAGGGCAGATTCAGCAAAGGAGACTGGGGAGGAGAAACCAGTAAGAAAGTTGGAGAACAAGACCATGTGACTCTAAAAGCCAAAGTAAGGAAGTGGTTCAAGGATGAGGGCGTGGTCAATCATGTTAAACAGAACTGAGATTGGTCTCCAGACTTAGCAAAATGGCAGTAGAAGTGACCTTGATAAAGGCATCTTCAGTGAAGAGTTTTAAAGAAAAAGACTACTTTGAGTGAATTAAAGAGAGAAAGGAAAAACTCAACAGGGACAGCTTTAAGGGGAGAACGTGTTTAGCATGGAGCTAGAGATGGAAAAATTAACAGGCCACCATTGATTTTCTAAGACTTCTCCCATGCACAAAAGATTTCCCAAATATTAAAACTCACAAATACCTCTGAGATTATTCATTTTATTTGTTACATTAACCTTTTTGACAAGGAAAATGTAGTTATTAAGAAAATTTCCCAATGAGACAAAGGAAATTGATAGCCACGCATTTTTAACCCACTTCCTCAAAATTATGCTCTGGCTACCTCTTGTAAGATGCCATCACAAATTCAAAATATAACTTCAACTCCAGTATACGCTTAGATGTTTGCCTGATATAAGAAAACAATTTAAAAGTTGTTATACACATTAACTGAGGAATTAAAGGATTAATACTCGTAAATAAAAATGTAATATTTCAATAATGCAAACTAACTGAAACCTGCAATTCAGAATTCTTCCATTTTTCATTTCTAAATCTCAAATTCCACAACACACTGTTTTGGTGTAAGGAAAATTCTAGATTAACCACAGAGCAGAGTGGATTAATCTTAACACAACAAAGGTCAAAGGCCAAAGAGCTACCACTGAAATCATAGCTACTTCTAAGGTTAAACTCAAATCCTATGTCTCTGTCATAAACCAAATTTTTAAAAAGTCAGTTTTCACCTAAATGTTTAAAATCATATAGCTACAGCTTGGTTCCAAATAAGAATACATTTATTTTATTTGGATGCTTATCTCAGTATGAATAATAATGGATTATGGTCTCATTATGAAAGTAACTTTTAGAAATGCAATGAATTCTGATTTTTGCTCACTTACATTGTTTACAATAATATATATCTATATCTATATCTTTATCTCCTTTAAAAGTTCATTAATACAAGCCTGAAATTCACATCGTAAAGGTACACATGAGCAATGGTTGTCTGGAAAGTATGAAGCCATGCACGCGTTCTCATTGTGGTGACAAGGGCTGGATATTTCTGGACAGCCCTCTATGTTTGTACGCTTGAGATTCCTCTCTGTCTCTCTCTAGACTCAGGCTCCAAAGGGCAGGGCTGTGTTGTAGCTCCTTATACTGTTTCACCAGCACTATCTCTGCACCAGTGAGTGATTCGAAAACATTTTTAAACATAAATAAGTTTTTCACTGTGAGAGATGTTTACATGTATACACTCACAGGCATGCAAATGCACACACATCGCCCTTTGGGAAATGTGCACGTTAGAATTCAGTAAAGGAATTGGAAATTTAAAAGAAGTCACAGTTTTTCCCCCCCCCGTCATAATGAAGGATTTGTAGATATATAAGAAGCTGAAATAGAATTTGGAATGGGATGTATGGATCCAGTATTAAGAGGTTTGTGGACAGTAAGAATTACATTTACCATATCATATACTACATTTAGAAAGACAGATGTGTATTCAAAAGCAACTGAAGTCACTAAGGGGCAAGTGGGTTATCAGCGCTGGAAGCTCTCGCGTTTGAGGCCACGTGGTCCCAACAGAAGCAAAGATGTAACCGGCAGCATATAATGTAGCCTGAGTGCTATTTACCAGGCCAGCTTTATCGCTGGCTCTTGATTCGCAGCAAATCAGAAACAAAAATTCCAGCTTTGAAAGCTATCAACATTAAGAAGACATTTACAGTTTAAAAATTAACGGAGAACCCAAAATAACGTTCTTGAGGATTAAGGATTACATCCCCACGACAACCATCTTTTAAACTGGAAAACTATATCATGAGAAAGCAACAGAAACGGTTCCCATCAGACACCCCACTGGCCGCTGGCCTGGGGTTCTCCCCGCGTGGCTCCAATGGAAGAGGGGAAAGCGGCGAAAACGCGCTTTTGAGAGTTTTAGGCCACATTGTACGAAAGTCACATCAGATTAATACTGAGGACCATTTAGGGCTTTTATTCTGAAAGGCTTTTGAAAGGGGATTAAGCTATGAAAACTCTCATGATACTAAAGTACCTATTAATGGGCTGAGGGGGAGAGACAGGAACAATACAAGTGTTATTTTTAGATAAACCTTCACTCTGCAGAGCACAAAGCCCTCCTGAGGCTGCCAAGCCGGCTGTGTCCCAGGCAGGAAACGCTGATGAGCAGAATTCTGTTGTCTTTTCTTTTTTGGAAATAGGCCACGTAATATGAAAATCAGAGGCGTTTACAGCTGGAATGTTTTCCGGGTCCCTCGTATAGTCGGAGTGCATTGAGGAATGTAAATGGAACTTGATGGCATGGGCCAAGTGAAAGAAAAAGTCATTCTGAGCATGGCACATCCGAAAACACTGTGCTGAGCACTTCGTTTCTGATCTTTGGAAGACTGCTAACAAACTACTCCCCTGCAAAAGAGTTTCCACCGTCTATGATGATATTGCACAGAATGAACTATTGTGTGTATGGTGGTGATTTTTTTAAGCAGAAAGCAGCACGTGGAGGGAGACCATGAGCCCGGGGAGCTGTCATCTCATCAAAAATAATGAATGCTCAGGAGGCCTGCACTTCCCGTCTTCCCCATCATAGGTGCAATCACACAGGCTCTCGGAAGAGAAGAGAGCGAGCGAAAAACACGCTCTTCCTCCTGGGCCCAGCTAGCACCTGTGAGCCTCCCAGCCACTACCTAGCGGCTCCTCTGACAAGGCAGCAGCCCCAGCTACCACGGAAAATACTGCGGCTAGCCTGCTGAACCTCCATCCGCCGGGGGGCCCCACGGGGCGGATGACAGCTCTGTGTCTGTCCCATGGCCTGCTCCCCTTTTCCCTGATGCAGTCACGTGCTCACGTAAGAGTCTTCTGGCTAATGATGCAAACACGCAGTGCAAAGTCGCCTTTAATGTGACCCCTGCTAAACTCCTTATTGGATTGAAGCAGGCTGTGAGTGGAAGGGAGCCCTGCATGATTCAGGAAAATTCTTACAAAACGAAGCCCAAATTACCAAGGGCTGTTTGGGCTGCCGGACAGGACAGAGAACGGGCACTGAATTGCAGCCGTCACTTAAGTTAAAAATCTAATCAATCGCCTTTTTGAAACAGGTAACTTTTGGAACACTGTCTCCACTGTGAGCCTCTTCAGAGGATGCCTGACCCAAACTGAACAAGCTGCTCTCAAGCAGACAAGCAGAGGCACCGCCAACGCTGTGGAATGAGACTGTGCATTCAGAGTGCTAATGATTTCAGAATGACTACAACCACCGCCTCATTCACGGTGAACAAAGCTCGGGCTCGGGGCTCCACAGTGTCTTAACACAAACGGGCTGAGCAGACAGCGTTTGCTTGTCCTTCATGAACTCGGGAGGTCACCCGCGTGGCCGAGGATATCTCAACAGTGTAATTGTGTTTCTTCTTACAGGAAGTCTGAGGAGAGGAACTTAGAATCCCTTGTCTACGAAAACTGGCTTTTCTGCAAGGGAATACACAGCTTCGGTCCAGAGACTGGGGGGCGAGTGATATGCAGACAGGTGTAAGACACGAAGTAATTACAGAAGCTCAAATTAGTTCTTGGGCCTGGGGCGACAAAGAGAACAGCTCCTTGACAAAAGGGAATAGTGAAGAAGGGGAGCAAACAAAAAATGGCTTGAATGTGTAAATTAGCAAGAAAAATGAGACAGAAAAGCGGCTTTCCTCTACTATTATTCCCCACATGAGAACAGAGCAGCTGAGGGGGATCAAGGCCGCTGCGGAGAGGACAGACAGGGGTCCCGGAGCCGCCGCGGCAGGCCGACACTGGAGCCGGGCTCATTATGTGCTGCAGGGCTCTCCAGAAGCGCCTCTTACACTTGACCTATCGTATTACTTCTTCTGTAAACACGTAATCCTGCTGGTTAGGAGGTGTCAACACTGGCATTCATTCATTCACGGAGGTAGCTCTTTTCGTGAACAGACACTCCACAACTGCTGCCGACACCCCCAAAATTGACACCATAATAAAACATTCTGAACTTCAACCAGGTAAACAGATCTTACGCTTTTCTGTAAAAACCCATGTGAAGAGCATTACATCAATTTTTTTCCCCTCTCACTTAGGAAACAACAAAACAAAACTGTTTGCTTATGGCAAGACGACCCTTTTCTATAAGTGATTACGATGAACTTGGGGACAGATCCAAGCCCGCAGTAATACCCACGCTGGTGTGGCTACAGAAATTCCACTATGTACTTTCTTTAAATAACAAAACACACAAATGTCAACCAAAAGGTGGTGAAAAACTCATCACTGAAATCTGATGTCGCTCGTATGAGACATGGCTGACCCCTAGGTGATAGGGGAAAAAAACATTATTAGAGTGTTTGACACATGACATTTCCATTGGTGAGGACAGATATCATTTAATATAAAATGTAACACAAACTAAACACTTAATGCAGCTGACAAACACAATTTTAGCATTTTTAAATATAAATTTCCTTATGAAGATTCAGATCCAAACCAAAAAATATTTTCAGGGTACATCTGGGTAAGTTCAATAGTCCAGGAGGAAGTGCAACTCACTAAAGAGACGAGAGCACTTTGATTTTGAACTTTTCTTCAAGCTTCTGAAAGAGGTCTTTAAAAAAATGCTAAGTGTAATCCCTGTTCTCCTAGGGCTCTAAGAAAAATATCTCGTCATCTAATAGTGCTGTACCCGTCCCCAAAATCCGCACCCCGTGATGTCTTCCTGTGTAGTAGTAGTGACCTGTCCCCACTCTAGTACCTGAGGACTCCTGGCTTGGCCCCCTTGCTCTGGGTCCTAGATCAAACCAACAAACCTGGGGAGGAAGGAACCAAATACTGTTATAATCAGCAAGCATTCGCCACCACTCACGGAAGGTATTATGGTAATTCATGTTGGACTCATGAAAGAGAAGTTTAGCAATAAGAAGTTTTCAACCCAGGGAGGGCTGGGTGTTACAAGTTAAGTATTTAACTCATACATAAACAGCAAAATAAGCAGCAATTCTTAATGCACAAGAAAGTGTCTACTAAGCATCTCCAATGCATTTCTGTCATGAAACTGGATTTATATGACCTTTAAAGAGTAGAGTTTTTGTACAAATCAAAATATGCTAAGGTACTATGTTATAAATCTAATATTCAATAACTTTGTTTCCAAAATACAATTATGTTCAGGAAAAAGAATAGAGATAAATAAAATAGCATATTTTAGGTAAAAACTAAGAACTGAACTTATAAAGAAAGTTGAATAAGCCATATACATAAACAGACATCTTTTTAAACATTTGGTAGAAAATTAATGGGAAAGCATAAACACATTTAGTTATACAAGACTGTAAACAAATGATCTGAATTCTTCTAGATATCTAGGACTTTGGGTTTTTCTAAATGGAAATCTCATTGCCCATTGTTAAAAGAGTATAATATAGCATATCTTCCTCATTAGTGAGGTTCAGGGTGCTGTCTAAATTGATGGGTCAATATTTGGAAGACAGAAATGACTGAGAGATACAGTACCAAGATGCATGCAGATGTTCCTGCTATTGAATTAACCTCTTATAGGTACACCAGATAACTCCGATGCTAGCTTCTCAGCACCGTAAGGACATAGCTAACATGCCAATGAACTGCCGGGTATAAAGAAGTATGCCTAACTTGCTCTACCATTGCAATTTATATTCCGGGAGAATACAGAAAATGAAACATTTTTTCTCATTAAGATTGTTTTGAAAATTCTACTCTTGGGAAATAAAAACATTGTCTCGATGGAGAGTCATCATAGAAGTTAAGAATGTCTGGCAACATGGACTGACATTTTTCAGTCCAATTTGGTGTGTGTGTACCCAAAATCATATACAGTAGGAGCACTTTCTCAATTTCCCCACAGAAGGCTCTTCAGAGTTCTGACTGAAAACCTTTGAGGGACAATATTTACTGCTTATGATCTACTGGAGGTAATTCTGGTCTTTTATATCATTAATATAACACAAGATGTTTCAAAAACCTGCATTGTTATAGATTCTGTATTCCCACACCTAAACATCTGAACTGCTCTTTACATATTTCACTTCTTGTATGACTGGAACATAGATCTGGGAGAATGAGCTGCTCATATGTTTTTCTAGGAATTTAGGCAATTGAGGATTAGCTCAAAAGAGTTCAGGAGAAGTTGCATAGCACAAGGGAATGACACAAGAATCTGTTTAAAAGGTCTGTTAAATTGTTGGAGGGGCAGCACTATTCTGAGGAAGAAGTGCAATGGGCTGACTCAGGATCTAAGCTCAAGGTCCAACCCCAGGGCGGTGGGCCCATCAAGCAGGCTGTTCTGGGGCTTTTCGTTGACTTTTGCAGAAAAGACATTTTACAGGAATCATACTTATTTCATTCTTTAGTCTTTCTGGGAATGGGACCCTTCTTGAAGCATGGTTATAAATTATATACCCATGGATCTTGTGTCCTCCAGAGCACACATAAATACACTTCCTATCATACGTGACTGTATTTGTTAAAGGAAACTCTTACCGGAACGTGCTTCCCCATTCCTGTCCGTCTCCATAGCATGTATGAATCTTGATGTAATTCAAAGTATTCACTAACTGAGGCCTGTGTCATTATAGATTGATTTTTAATACAACTCCATTGTGCCAGAGAAAATCGGTGATATTATTTAAATCCTTCCTAGTTTACAGCCTAACATGCAGTTTAGCCTGGAGAACATTATACGTGGCCAGAGAAGAAGTCTGTTGTCGGGTGGAGTGTCCTACGGATGTTTGTTAGGTCTGGACGGTTTACAGCGCTGGTCAAGTCTTCTATCTACTTGCTAACCTACTGCCTAGTTATTGTGTCCATTATTAAAAGTGGGGTATTGAATCTTCTAACCATGATTGGAGAACAGTTTAATTCTCTCTTCATTGTGGTCAGCTTTTGCTTCATGTATTTTGAGCACATATACATTTATAACTGTTATTAAATGCCTTGCTTTATCTCTAGTGAGAATTTTTTATGTTAGGTTGAGAGTCTACTTCTTTCTGAAATTAGTATAGCCATTCCAACTCTTACATGGTTGTTGTTTGCATGATGTAATGTTTTCTACCCCTTCCTTTTCAACTTATCGGCATCTCTGAATCTAAACTGAATCAAAGCATATAGTTAATAGCACACAATTGCACGTAGAGAGCACACACCTGAATCTTGTTGCTTTTTAAAAGTTCAGTCTGCTTTCTGTTTGAATTATTTAATCCATTCACATTTAATATTACTATTGATATGGTTGGATTTATGTCTGCCATTTTTCCTTTTGTTTTCTATAGGTTTCATGTCCATTTTGTTCATCAGTTCTTCTGTTACTGCCTTCTTTTGCACTATATAAATATTTTCTAGCATATCAAATTTCTTTGATAATTTTTTAAACTACATATATTTTAGAGGCTGACCTAGGGCTTACAATATCAATTATTTATCAGAAGACAAATTTATCTTAAAAACAATTTAGAACCTATTTGCTTACCAAAAGGATTTGAGGCAGACTATGATTGTTTTCCCTAGGTCTTCAGCCCATCCTTGTTAACAATGCAGAACAAGAAGGTTCCAAGTACAGAATTCCCTAATATTAATACGTCGCCCTGATCTGGTCCTCTGCCACACCCACGTTCTGTGTAACTCCTCAACAACGAGGCACTAAAGGGCATTATTATAACGAAGAATTATAACAATATAACACAGAACAATACCGTGTTTATCAAAGATTCATTATAAAAGTCTGTAGATGAATAAACTCAAATCTATTTAAATATAATTCAAATGATAAAAATATGATTTACAACTTTTCAGGAATACACAGGGTCTGGCAGAAATAATGCCTCTCTTTTTATAAGCAGATAATTTATACCAAATCATTTAATACAAAATCATAAGCATGTCATTCTGTAACATCACAATATCACACTCAAGCTTTGAAAAGGGCGTTACTTCTGCCAGAACCTGTGTATGCTGCAGATGATGAAATATAGTCCGAAGGTAAAACTGCTAACGTTTTGTGCTGATCTCAAAATTAAACAAAATACATAGATCTGAATGACTTTAGAAGGGGATGGGTAGAAGAGGCTTCAGAAATCATCTGTTGCAATGTTCTCGTCACACTGGGCAGGAAACAGGACAGAGAGGTTAACTGCACTCATTAATGAAGGTCACACAGTTCATGTGAAAAAGACCAGACCCTGGAATCCAAGCACTGTGCTTCTCAGTCCACTGCGAAACCAAAGGCAGTTATGTGGTGACCTAAGCCTGAAGGGAAAAGTATACGGGGCGCTTCTACTACCTCAAGTGCAACGTGACTGACTCCAGCCCACATGTCCTGCGAGACACTCTGGGCAGCCCTGGAACTCGGTTTGCCTAGTGGATTAAGCCTTGGGTTCACCCTGGATAGATTCACATGTGTATCAGGGACTTTTAAAAGAGCCTAAGATGGGCCTGGCTACAGGAATCAATTTAAATAAACTCTAGTCTCATCAGCTATTGATGGTAAAAATGATTCATTAAATATCTCAAAAGACTTCAAAAAACGAAACTAGAAATGATTTCGTGAAGTGGTCTGTTGACCAGCAGTCCAGCACCTCACTGGACTCACTTATTCCCTTTTGCAGGTTCTGGTGACTTAGCCTGTTTTTCTTTCCATGTGCTTATTCTAGTCATTGTGACTTTTCTTTTCCAACGGTTCTTCTTTCCCTCTCCACCCAAAATCCTATCATCATGTTTAGAGACTTCAATATTCACATACTCACGGTCTTCCGGCTTACTCTGAAAATCCCGGCGTCTTTGAATTCGGCAGTGTGTCTACAGCCAGGGTCTGCTTGGCCATCTCATCTTCACACTATCTCGCTCACTCACCTGCTCGGCAGTTGTACTGCTTCTACCCCTCACGCTCATTTAGGGTGGCCAGATAAAGTGCAAGGTATTTGTTTGGGCAAACACCGAAATGTTCGCGTGAAATTTGAGTTTCCCTGGGAGTCTTCTATTCTGGGCTGAGGTTCTGGCTGCAGATGGGGAGCAGAACCTCCTCTTGCGCCAGCCAAAGCCCCGCCTCACCACAAGCAAAACCCCACAGACTCCCGCTGCTCCGTCGTCCCATTTCCTTCCAGTCTGTCAATCCGACGGCACTTTCTTGCCTTCTGTTTAGAAGCAGCATTCCATCAGTCCTGTCACAGAAGTACATTCTGTTCTTTCACATCCATCTCCTTCTGCCGTGAGGTAAACACAAATCCTCACCCCGGATACACTCTGTAATTCAGTGTCTCCCATCTGCACATGTGGACGGCGGAGTGACAAAGATAATTGTGACTTTATGTACACTGACACTATTACAAATTCAGGGTTTCTAGAATGGTGGGTCTTTACTGCTCCTCCTCAAACTTTGACTTGCTTTTGATCAGCATATGAGCTCATATTCCTTCTATAGCGATGATTTAAACAGCCACATCCCTCCTCTACTCTTACCTTAGTCCCAGTGCTCCCTGCTGCCAAGTCGAAATTACAGCCCTGCCATGTACACCAACAAGTGTTGACACCCCCACCTATGAGCGTGTCTACAGCCAGTCACCTCGCACAACGCGCCAGCTTCTTCCGGATTTACGCCGAGGCCTTCCCGTCTACCACAAACCGTAACTTCACGCTCCCTTGTGACGACTACCCGTGGGGTAGTCAACAACACAGAACTCATAAATGCGTAGAGTTTACCTCTCAGTCATCTGTAGCCTCAAGAGAATGATACCATTTCCTCTTGTGAGTCCGTTAACCTTTCTTCTATTGCTCCTCTCCCAGTGCCCTAAATATGTGCAAATCTCTCTTTGCATTTATCCTACATCACGCTATTGCTTACATTTCTGTTATATCTGGTTTTCTTGAGAGTGTATTTTACATTTCAGTTTTCCCTCCTGTTGACTCTTCAGCCCCTCTGAAACCTGCCCTCTATCTCTAAGTGTCTGCTGATAACTCACCTTGAGAAACACAGAATTCGTCACCTTACTTGAACTCTGTGGTGGCTGAACGGCTGCCCACGGCCTCAGTACTACGCGCTGCTGTTTCGGGCTTTGGGACCTGCCACCTCCCATGTTTTCCTCCTGACTTTTCTGGGCAGCACCGCTCAGCCATCTCCTGGCTACTCGTTCTCTGTCACTGTTCCTTAGGGTATGTCCTTGTACCTTTTCTTGTTTCATATCGTCTCCTGGTATCTTCCAAGCATGAGCATGCTTCTGACTACAGAAAATGTTAACACTGAATCCTAGATCTTTCTCCGAAACTCCAGAACTACATAGTTAGCCGCCTTCTTGGCTTTCCCACCTGGGTAATCCACAGTTCAGTGGTTACAACTGAACTCATCATCTCAGAAAGCCTGTCCTTGCTCCAATATTTCTGTATCTCAACTATAGAGAGATGATAACTGGGGCCACATAACCATAATACGAGAAGAAGCTAAACAGTATACTCATGTTAGAGAGGACCAAATCAAGTTAATGGTAAACCATTAGTGACAGAAGGGACAAACAGGGAAGCGGAGGTACAGAAGCACAGTCAATATCAAACGCATGAAGTCACAAAAAATTGTTTGTAAGTCCCAGCTCCAGGCAGAGGACCTTAAGTATTTTCTTTTTTAATTAAAGATTTATTTTATTGTTTGAGAGAAGGAGAGATAGAGAAGGGGAAGGCCCAGAGCAGTCTCCATAGTTGTACATTAGTTAGGAAGTGGTTTCATTCTACACAGGAGGATGTGGGGCCCTACAGGGTGGGAACCGAACTGGGGGCCTCCCACATGGGAGATGAGAACCTTCGCCGCCATCCCTGTGGTTACCAGCTGAGCCGCAGTTTAGCACATGGGTTTGCATGGGCTGGGGCTGGTATTCGATCCCTGGACCTTGAGGTCGTAAGGCAAGCACTCAACCTGCTGAGCTATCCTGGCATCTCCTTAAGTAACTTTTCAAAGTTTCACTTTCCTTATCTCAAAAAATGAGACAGCAATTCCTAGCCCTCAGAGCATTTATCACCATCTGACACACTGTATACTCGTCTATGCTGCTTGCTTATAACTCACTCGCTTAGTTCCCCGCTACTGGGCTGACGGCTCCACAGTCTCGCCTCCATTGTTTTCAGCTCTTTTAAAGACAAGATAGTGGAAGCTTCTTCGCTCTCAGCTCTGGGCTCCAGATGCCAGGCCTGGGAGCGCAGGAAAGCCCCATGCAGCCCCTTGCTGCAAACAGCAAGCTTTTCCTGGGTCTGGCACAGAGTATGTGCTGAACAGCTAGAATTTGTGTCAAGAGAAGAACATTTCAATAAAAGAGGAGGTCAACAAAGTCAAGAGGCCTGATGATGTGAGGACTCAGGGTTAAAATAATCTGAAGTACAGTGACAGTAGCCTTATTACAAATACAATATTCAGCAGGAGTCACTGATCACCTCTTCTCTTCTCTCCTGCTTCCCTGGCTCTTTCCCTCCCTCCCTTCCTTTCTTCCTCCCTCCCTCCCTCCCTCCCTCCCTCCCTCCCTTTAAATAGATGTATACTGAGCGCTACTGTAAACGGGGCACTATTTTAGATCCGGGGGTTGCCCTCATTCAGAGCACGCATTTACATGGGGAGAGAGAGACAATCATGATAAGTGAAAACATGCTAGAAAATGGTATGTTGCAGGGGAAGCAAGGAGGCAGAGGTGACACAGAGAGCCAGTGGATGCCCTGCAGTCTCCGACAGGGTGGACACCGGAGGGCGTGAGGAGAAGAGTCGCGTGGAGCAGTGAGTATGGCAAATGCAGGGACACTAACTGAGCGGGTGCCAATGTGCGCAGGGAGGACGAGGCCACAGGGACAGCAGCAGGTGAGGTCAGAAGGGCTCGCGGGAAAGAACAGTGCAAAGGTGCCGACTGTGGGCTAACAAGTCACCTTAAGGATTTAGACTTTTACTCTGAGATGAATTAGGGAGCCCTGAACGTATGGGTGGCATGATCTGACTTTCTTTTGTTTGCAACAGCTCTTTTTGGCTGTTGTGTGTAGGAAAAATGTCAGGGTGCACAGGAATGGGGTACGGAAAGAAGCAGGACACCCCCTGGGTAACTGATAGCACATATAACAGACCATGGGGACACAGCCAGGGTGAGCTGTAAGGTGGGTGAGAGGGGGTCAGATTCTAGAGGATTTGCCGATGAGTGACAGCAAGTGACGGCAGTCTAGCTGCTGGTCGAAGCGACCAGAAGAAAGAGCTGCCCTTCCCTGAGGCGGGAGGGTGACGGGAGGCGTGGCCGGGCTGGCCGGGGGTGGGGCTCAGTCTGGAGGTGGTATGTTTGCTACCAGCTCACGGATGTGAGAAGATGCAGGAGACGGCTGGACAGACCACGTGGAGTGGAGGGGAGAGGTCTTGGCTGGAGAGAGAACTTTGGGACTCATCAGTGTGCTTTATTGGGAAGTACAGGATAATATTCATTCAGGCACCATTGAGTATGTGCTCTATGCTATTAAATCAACCAGCAAAATTCACGAATCTTCCATTGGGAAGTGCAGAGCGATGGTCGTTATTCATTCCACAAACGTTCCCCTACGCACTGTGCTAGGTAAGCTCAGGGGTCTAGAGACAGAACGAGCTGGACTTGAACCCTAGCTCTGGAGCTCCTGTAGCCCTTGGGTAACGCCACCTTAAAAACCATAAGATTTTTAGACGTATTAAATCATTTAATGCACACAATCATCCTATGATGTGGGCATTACTGTCCTTACTTCAAAGGTGAGGAAACAAACAGAATTCGTGTCATGAGTCAGAAAGAGAGCTCTGCAGTCTGGGTTTGGGGGGCAGGCTGAGAACCTCAGGCCCGCAGACTCCGGCGTTGTCACCTGGGCACAGTCACCTGACTTCGGCGTGTTTCAGCCTCTTAACAGTGACATGTCAGCCGTGGGATCTACTGCAGGGTGCTGAGAGCGGGGAGGTGCCATGACTCCAAACAAACGCCAGCACAGTGCCCAGCACAGAGCAAGAGCTCAACATCAACTAGCAGAGACAGCTCACTCTGTGTCACGTTTAAAGATGTACAATTAAAAATATAAATGTTCCTGAAGCCCAAGCAATAACAATGACCTTCGACTTTTTCCTCCAAGTTCCTAAGACATGCTGAGTGTTTCGTGTCAGGCAAAGCTCCAATCAAAGGAGTGGGTAGCACATCAGGCCTGGCACACAGCTGACTGCAATTCCTCCAGGCAGCATCGAGGTCCCGTAGTGACAATCGAGGCTCTCCAGCTGGTTCCGAGGCTGGAACCTCGGGGCAGGAGTTGTGAACTACAGTATTTTGGGTATATCAGTGCATCTCACAAAGTGGGTGTTTACTCTTCAGGTGTTTAACATCTGGGTTCTAGAGTATGGTGAATATTAAATACTGGGATCAATAGGTAAAACTAAATCTTCACCAATTGTGCTATAGTTTCTTGACAACAGGTGACCAAATAGGATGCAGGGTACAAAAACTCTCTACCTGAGGAGACTTTCGTGTCTTATTTACTGAGTCAAGGCTTTAATAAAGTTATCGCCTCCCTGTGTTTGTCCTCAGTTCTCGTATGCCCTCAGGAAGCTACCAGATCTTAACCTCAGCAAAACAGCTGTAACAGGAAAGGACAGCGGGTTGATGGGACTGAAAGAGTTACAAGTCACTGAGTCACTGAGTGCTTGGTGAGGGCACGGAGAGAAACGTCACTCTCAGCACGGCTGGTGCACTGAGATGGTACAGATGAGCCTGCTTTGCACTTGAAGCCTATTCACCAGGACTTAGCAAAATCGCTAGAGGGACCAAAAAACCTTCTGAGTGCCTTGGAAAACCTCAGAAAGAGGAATCCTCCACTGACGTTTTCAAATATTTTACTTGCAGGTTTAATTTTCCAGTGGTCCAGTTTTCTAAGAGGCTCCCATCACTTGATGTTTTCTATTCCATTAACTAGTCACCAGCACCATAAACATTTTGAAGTACAAACCAAAAGAAAAGATGACAAAGACCTGGCGTTCCCCTCCAGCCAGGGGACTAACAGATAATCTAAACTTTTACTTTGTGATACCTTTCTCAGCATTTCAAATATGTAGCTTATTTTGAATGCCCACCAAACAAATGTAAACATAGAGTATCTGTGTCAACACCGTGTGAGGAAGAAAAGAAGGGTCATAGACTGTGATTTGGAGCATTCTTAGGAATCAGACAAGACCATCAGAATAAATCATTTAGAGGATTCGCTGTGCTCCAGGCTTCATTAGATCTAATTATCCCCCAAATATGCTCAGCAGAACGCACTGGGGTCAGCGGGGACCGACACACAATAGAGCAGGCAACTTATAAACTCCGCGGAGCACAGACAGAGTTCATAAAACAACGGCCGGCGCATTGAGATTCATGCGATAATACCTCTTATTGCATAAGCCACCAGATGAACAGATGGAGCGGCTCTGCAGAGCGCGCCTCCTTTGTGACGCCCCGGACTTCCTGATTCTCCATGCAAGGCCCAAGCGCCAGACAGCCAGATCGGAGGCAGACTGTCCTTGTGCCATCACCTAGATGTCACGGCACCAGGAAATGGGCGATTAATGAAATATCCTCATTCAGGAGGAGAAAACTTGGCCAAACGAGAACATGTGCTTACACTTAACAGAAATGTACGGCTTTACAATCCATAGCACAGTCACAGAGTTAATAAAACAGGCTTTCTTTTTCACAGGTCACAGTGAAATAAATACAAGAAATGCGTTTTGTATTTCATCTATTACTGAATATTTGGTCACGTTTTACTAGCTAATCTGAATATGATTTCCCAGCAGAATATTCATTACTTACTAGAGGCTTCTTTACTCTGTATTCACCCCTCACTCTGGGTCCTGGTCTATTCAGTTCCAGGCGTTACTTTTGAAGAAAATAAGATAGCAGAGTGGGTTCCGACTGGTGAAAGGACCTCAGCTTATAAAAGGTTTTCACATTGACTTCAACTTGTTAAATAGATCGCTTTTAAAAAGCATTACCTCTTCTCATACTATAATAAATCATTCAGAAATTAATGTTATCATCAAAAGTAGAAATAATAATGAATCAATATGAAAATGATTCCAAAAGTATTGCAAGACTTTATGAAAACCTTTATTGACATTGTAAGTTTATTAGTTGTCCTGTGCATTGTTCCAACATATGGGAGACTTGTAGGTTCTATTTGTAGGTGAAAGAAAAAAAAAAAGGGGGGTTGACAAGAAAAAATTGATAAATATGCCAAAATATAAAAAGTATATTCTTCATACCAAATGAGGCTTATTACTTATATAATTTGATAAAGCCACAAAGAGCTAGTATTTCAAGTGTATGGCATAAAACTACACAAAGGCTGTGGACTATGTGGTGAATTTAATCTATCCAGAAATCTTATGAAGTGGATTAGCCTCTTTATATACATAGGCAGAGCAAAAACAATCAATTCCTTCTATTAAATTTTGTTTTGCTATAAATGTTCCATATGCAGCACAAGACAAACTTTAAGAACTGTTATGCCTGTTAATTTGTATTAAAAACAATAAAGCATGTTTGTTATGACAAGTCGAATCATGGAAAAATGATCTAAAACAGGCAAGATTAAATGAGTTGGATAAATAAAAACCGTCAGGTACGCAGGACCCCGGTAGCGTCTTTTTAAACCCAGTAGATTGCGTGTTGACCACCAGCTTAGCATGTGTCCACAGGTTGTCTGCAGGCAGAGCCCCCATATGGCCGGGCATCACTGCACAGAGCTCTCTCTTCTCGGCGCTCAGAGTCTGGTCTGCGAGCAAGGAGCTCCGGGCACCATCCCTGGAGAACGTGACGGCCGAGGATGAGTCTGAATAGTGGTGAGATGACTTCAAATTTGCAGTAGGTGAAATGGCTGAAAGCCTAGAGCATACTCAGTCTGGTATCTTAAATACCAGGAAAGGCTAAGACTACCCAGAAGGAAAACAAGCACCAGAAGGCGAAAGATTGTGGTTGAGTGTGAGGAAGAGCCTTCTAAGAATGAGAATGGTCTGCAAGTGCTAGAAGCTCTCTGAGCAGATAAGTCTGCCGTCAGAGCAGGTGGGAGTAGAGGCGGCATGGCCACGCCTCAGAACGTTCTAGAGAGAAGGGCGTATTACATTGTCCTCCTGCCCTGACACATGATGACTGACTTAGGAGGTAAAATCAGATGGTTTCCCCCCGACAGCACCAACTGCATGATACACTTACTTTAATAAAATGTCCACTGTAAATTCTCTATGATTTTTATATACAGTGGAATACCTACAACTTATTCATCATCAGTACTGGTTATCAATTATAAGTAGATTTCTATAATTAAAATACATAAAACTAGAGCACTTACAACACAATGAGTGTATCATTAAAAAAAAATCCTGATATTGTATAGTACGTGTACCAAGAAAAATTTTAGCAAGGAATAAAAACGACTGGTATTCACATAGCTTTCTTGGAAATTCTTGTATTTAAATTCGGTAAGAGTGTTTTCAATGTGTCTTGAATGGAAAGGTGATGAATACTGTGGCTTGTACAACTCCTTAATGTCACAGAGCAAAACTGCAAAGCTATGTGTATAAACGGGAGTTTATAGATACTTCACTCAAGCAACTGCTGAAGTAATTGTTTCTCCTTATCATTTTTACAAAGGTAGATCCCATGATCTTAGCTTTTGTAGTGAAGTGGTTCTTTAGGTGAATTAGTCCAATTTGATATTCATTAAATTTTATATATATATCTTAAATAGGTAGTTTCCCCCATGTGACAGATCAATATATTATTATAAAATAAAAATTCATATTATAGAAGGCCTCACTATATATATATATATATATATATGCATATATATATATATATATATCCACACACATATATATATATATATCTTAAATAGTTTCCCCCATGTGACAGATCAATATATTATTATAAAATAAAAATTCATATTATAAAATGACTCACTATTTACTTAATTAAAAGTTTCCTATAAAGGATTTAATCTTTATAATCATACATATTTTAAAACACTTAGTTTATTGTTTGAGAGAAGGTAAGAGAGAAAGAGAGAGAGAAAGAGAAGAGGGAGGGCCCAGAGCAGGCTCCACAGTGGCACATCATTAGCTGTGACATGGTTTCATTCCACTCAGGTTGATGTGGGGCCGTGCGGGGTGGGAACTGAACTGGGGGCCTCCCTCAGGGGAGGTGAGAGACTTTGCCGCTGAGCCATCCGGTGGTTACCAGTTGACCCTCAGTTCAGCACCCAGGTTTGCACGGGCCAGGGCTGGGATCACTCACTTGATCCTCGGACCTTGTGGTTGCAAGGCAAGCTCTCAACTCACTGAGCTATCCTGGCACCCCCTTATAATCATATGCTTGATGTGAATGTCAGCCTGTCGTTTCTTTTCAGAATAAGATATACTTCTTATTTCCGGCACATGTGCACACGTATGTATGTATGTGCCTGCATGTCGTGTGTTCTGGATCCTGCAGTGTTGGGAGCAGTGCAGAGGGCAGGCCCAGTTCTTGCCTAGTGTGACCCTTGTGGACAATCAATCCTCCTAAACCAAGGCCTCTGTACTTGGAAATGGGAACGAGTATTTGTTATGAAGATTAAAAGAGATGAAATACTCACTAAGTAGTGATCCTCATGCTTTATCACCCATTTCTCCCTGATCGAAAAATTATCTTAAGCCTCTTATCTTAATGCATATAAAAGTATTGCATAAATTAAAAACACTGCTTTTGTAAAGTATTACCTCATTTAATATGCAATTTATCCCCTGCCTTCCATTATGGTTAATGGTGTTCATTATTGTTTTGAATAATCCATGTAGGTATGCATATCATAATACAATAATAAATTTCTACAGAACAAATGAACAACTTAAAACAAAAGCTCACATTTGAAAATAGAGAAAACAATCATTAGCAACAATTGTTCTCTCAGTCATTTGGGAATAATCCACAGGGTCTTAAAGAAACAACACGATCATTTATTTGGAACGGGCTAAAAGCCTATCACACTGCAGCTGAACAGAGGTCTTAGCATTCAGCGGAAGAGAAGGAAAGAAGACCTTTCCCCCCAAATGTCACCAATCTGGAGACTTTTCTCAATCATCCATACCACCTGAGCTATACGCAGAGTTCAAATAGAGCCTCTAGTGTGGTTATGAAGTGGGTCTTACCTAGAGTTTCTCATTTAAGAATCTCATAGCAATTCCAGGGTCAAGCATGGTGAACCACGCAACAATTTGGAAATTACAAGAAAAAGTTAGTGTTCTTTGGTATTGTTCTGATTTTTAAAGATACAGATATTGAAACGATCCTAGCGGCTCATTTCCTTCTGACGTGAGTTTGAAAGGTTAAGTCACTATCCGAGGAAAGGTAATCTGGTCGCCTTTCATGGCAGCCCGTGAGCCGGAGCTGGACAATCTGCATAGAGAGGAGCATTTGTCATCATTAGCTGAGCTGTGACAGCTGGCACCCAGGGTGCCCTGGCACCAAGACGGGGCAGACACACTCTTGGTGGAGGTTGCCGTTAAGGACGGTAGGTTTCTTGAGGATCAAGTACGTTTCATGAGAAGATGTGTGACGTAGCTAACAGCAGTGAACACATTAGAATTTTCTGTAACACGGATGATACAATGATAGCACATAATTAGCAGGTTGCCGCTAGACGACAAGATGCCAGATCACAGTATGAATAAACATGGACTACCTGCCTCTTAGAGAGGGAGAGCTGGTTGCTTCAACCGCCCTCACAGCTCGGGCAGAGAGGCTTTTATCAAGGCTGGATTAGGGTGATCAGTTAAGTATACTTAGGGAGAGAGACTGAAGATGGAAAGAACAGTTCTCAGATACATTTTTAAATTTGGTTGTAAACAATGTGTAACGTCCCAGGAATGAGCACACCCACTATAGTCTCCATCCCTTCGATAAAATGAATATGAAATTGCAATCATTCACACAGAGGCCATACTCCCATCACTCGGAGGCATACATAATTGACAGTAAGTATTTTAAACTATTCCATGCCAGAAGTTTAAAAGCAGAATCTCTCAAACACATGAGTGCTACTAACTGTGGGTCTGAAATAGCTGTGGTTAGTCAATCTGGAAAAGAATTTTTAACACTAAAATTTTATAAATAAGCTTGTCTTGTTAATGCAAAATGATACAAAGCAAAAGAAAGCTCAAATTAAGAAACGGGTTGATCAGATTTTGCAAAAATGCTGCAATCCCTTTAAAAATCATCGATGTTTAGTAACGTAATCAATAACACTAGGTTTTATATTATTATGTAAACTAGTTTTCCACAAATAAAACTAATTTTTGTGTTAATGTAAAATCTATGCAAATGCAGGCAGTCATTTATCAGAGAAGCTGACAAGCATTCCATATTGGAGGGAGAAATGAAGCTGCTGCAAGAATAGAGGCAATTAATTATTTCTGTATTTTTTTTCTTCTTCTGTCTTGAGGCACAAAAGTTATCCATCCAGTTAAAACAGCAAATGAAATAAAGAGATTCTTTTTTATTTAAACACATATGGCTTTTGCCTGCAATGCTGATCACCACGAGGCCCACAGATGCCCGTGGCTAAATTGTACACTGGCAGATGCACACTTGGGAAAACGGGGCTAATGCAGCGTGGAGAGCAACACACATGAAGAGCCGAATTTGCTAGTAAAAGAGAAAAGTCAACAACAGAAACCAAAACCCCAAAACCCCAAGCCCCCCACATTTTTAGCCCCCGTGAGTTATGCCATGGTGCTTATACAAGTTGAGGTTGCACAAAAATTTAATTTCGGTCTTGTGCAAAAACGTAGAAACCAATTTTAAATAAGCAAAAAATCTTACATATATACATGCACATGATGTTTGTGAATGATTGAGCAATATGTTTTCATTTATATGGACAGAAATGCGAAAAACTCCAAGTTTACACTTAAAGTTTGTGACACTGAAAACTGTCATAGTATATATGACTGGATATATACTGTCAAAATTTCCAATCACTTTTAAAACCCATTTAGCTGTAATCTTGAAACTCTCAGGGTTATCGTGAAACAATCTTGCAGATGTGATATTATTAATATAATATATCCTGGTGGCAACAAGAATCCTATATTTAGTAGCTATTTCCCTTTGCAGGTTAACATAAAAAATGTATAGAGGCCAATTCAATCTTTCACTGTCTGAAACACTGGGGTTGTGTGTGTGTGTGTGTGTGTGTAGCCTGCACACACAGGCTACTCTGCAAACCATAAAAAGAGTATACTTTCTAAAAATGGTTTAAGATAATGAAGGAAGCAATAACTTCTTTCTTAATAGGCCTGTAAGCACACACAACATTAAAAATTGCTATGGTAATTGCCGAAATAAAGATATAAAACAGAAAGCATTTAAATAAGTTTGTATCTTGGGGGGAGAAACAGAAGACTAGGTGAGCCCTTACAAGTTGTCACAGGCAAAAGACTTGCAAGTGTGTCCTTATCAATAAAAATGTTTACACCCCCACAATTTAAAAACTCTTTGTATGGAGTAATTTATAACTATCTGTTTAAATGAGAACGTATATTTATACAAAGTTAGTATTAGAAGCATATGTTGCAAGAATGTAGATACGTTAATTAATATTAGCTCTAATACTCTCCCAGCTACTTATAAAGGAATCATAAAGTTTACAAATTAAAAAGTAAAACAGGGGCATGAGGAAACTGTTGTGGCAACAGAAATGTTCGATGTCTGTCCGAGACCAATGTTGTCTGACTGTATATATTTGTCAGAATTCATTGAATGGCACATTCATATGGAATAAACAGAATAAAACAGTACTGTATGCAAATTACACATCAATAAACCTGACTTAAAATAATAAGGGATTTCACATAAAAATAAAACAATTATACTTTTGACTTTAAAAGGTTCACAACTTTTTATTAGAAACACTAAGTCTTATAGATTCTATGCTTTTTAGTTGGTCTAGATGTTTAAAATGATTAAACAAATGAAGATTTAAAAGTATTAACTACTTCTTAGTACTTTTGACTTAATATTTCTGACAAATTATATGGGAAAATTGTGCTTTCAAGAAAGAGTACGCATTGTTACAGTAAAATGTGCATTATTAGAGTAGTGAAAATCATCATTCATAAATGGTAAAGAAATATTTTAGGTGGTCTATTCTCAGATAATGTTGTGATCTCTATATCTATGCATAAAGCTATGAAAGGAATTCCTATTTATAAATGAATTTCTTTTTCTATAAATCATTTATTGCATGTAATATATGTGACAAAAGGTAACACTTTTTATTTAATGTAATGACCTTTTAAATTATTACTCCAGTTACTGATCATTAAAAAAGCAAATCCTAGTTTAGAAGAACTGCTTTGTTCATTAAAAAGTAAGCGGCAAAACTCTAAATTAGAACTAGGAAAGGTTATTCTGGACATGCAATCACTGGAAGTTGATGATCTACGTACCATACTGTAGTCTCAAGGTCATGTGGAACATTTTCAGTGGCTTAATCACATACAGTAAGGGACAGTAATGAGAGCCATGCAGTCCTGCATGACCCACTACGGATGAACAGATTAACAGACACTAATCACAGCTGATTTCACCGTTGTCTTGAAGTGCTATAAAACTCTAGTGTACTGTGCGTGCCAAGGATGCAGTTATATATGCAAATGACTGTAAATCCATGTGTTTCACGGGCGAAGGAATGCCTAGTTTTCTTATTTTCATATAGAAAAGAATCGCACAAGCCCATTTATTCTGTCAGAATATGTCTGTAATAGCTCAGTGAAAAATCTAACCTGAAATCTAACAGCATGAATTTAAATTTTATACAGTATAAAGGTAACAGTGGCTTTCTGAGAGGTCTATTAGGAACTGGAGTAGTGGAGTTAATACTCAATAAATGAGCAACTGGCTCCAGGATCCTTAAATGTTTGGAGAGGGCTGCATCACATTTATTTTGAGCAATAAGAAAGTGTTTTCATTGATAGCCCTGTCCAAATTTTCAGTTTATAGATGCAATTTAAAATATCCTGTACCTCGCTGTGTACACATTCAAATGAAATTAGGAAACCGAGACAATGATCTTATATAACTCAGGCTTTAAGTGTGTTTTTTCTACCAAAAGAAAGGTTTTAGATAGTTATCCAGAATGACCTCAAATCTGCAAATCTGGCGGTGCTGATAATTCTCTGAAAGTACACTTCCCACTTTCAACTTTAATCTCAAAGTTACTTTCTTTCAACATTTATTAGCACCAAGAACAAGTTTCCTAGGCAACTCTTTAGGAAAAATAAAAGCACCCACTATGTGACTACACAGTCATGAACTATGGGGGATGAGGGAAATGGAGGCACACAGCCTTGATTGTGCAAGTGAAGAATCAAAGAAATGATTAAAAAAAAAAAAATCAACCACAATTATCATGACGTTCTGGTTGAAGAAATACAATAGGGTCTAAAGTGTGCAAACAGTGATGTCATGTCCCCGCTTTGTCATAAACCTGATATTGAAGTATTAAAGAACTGCTGTGAGAATTCGCTGAAACTCTGGAAGCTCGCAAGCTACTTCGTTTCATGTATTCTTATACATGGAGTCACAACAGAAGAGAGGTACAGATGCCATCCAATTAGATTAGCAGAAAAACTCCCTCTATTTCACTTTATTTAATGTGACACATAAAGAAAACCCTGCACAGCTATCTGTCTTTAATTTCTCTGGTGTAAAAAAAAAAAAAAGAAAGAAATATATTGTGTCTGGCAGAATGAAACAGATGAAATAGCCTGGGTGCATTAGGAGAAAAAGAAGCGGGTGGTGGTGAAGAAATCAGATGCTTACAAGGCCGCCTTCAAAGCCACTCCAGAAGCAGGGATAAATAATTCAATAAACTCAACTTCATATTCTTTTTATCTCCCCAGTGTAATAAGCACATATTAAAAAACAAAACTTTAAATTCATGACTACTTGTGAACAGATAGCAGCCAGCAGATAATGAAAAAGCTCAAAACAATATCTGTGTGAGCATAACATGTGTGTGTACATCTTCTAAGAGACACAGTTTTCCAGATGAAAGGTCACAATTGCAGAAATTTATAAACATGTAATTCAAATTGGGGTTTTTCTTTAAAACACAAAAATCTTGCATTCCTACATTTCTCAACATAGACAACTTTTTCTTTAAACCTAACAAGGGGACTATATTATGCCTTGCTCTGTTTACCCCATGTTTCCTAGGAAATAGCACCTAGGAGGCATGACCCTGCCATTGCCATTTTGAATGCTTCCCAGTGTTAAGGACCCGAGTGTTTCACCGGAGTAGTTTATTGTTTCATATTCATTAATTGCACTAAAATGTGTAATAATGGTGTGCTTGTGACAGTTTTGGAGTCTTTTTCTAAGTGGTGTCTTTTAAATCACTGCTGCCACAGTAAACTAAGCAAATGAAACGAAAAGGTCAAGTTGGTTAGACCTTTAAAATCCCAAATCCCATTCAAATGTAAGCATCTCAAACTATCATTACATCTTGGGGCTCTTGTGTTCTTTCCCTTCAATTAGGTCACTTTTCTTCAATTACCACTCTATTATTAGCTCATGTCAAAGATGTCAGTGCAACGTAGCACTGAAAACAATTACCATTTATATCCTCAAGGAGGGGCCACGCCCAGGCTTTCATTCTAGTACAGCGACTAAGATTACACTTACAGTAAAAAAAAATACATATATACAAGCAGGGCTGGTGTCATCCGAATTGTGTTATACACTTTTCAGGTAAAGTAAATACACGGATTTCAAGTTATCTGCCGGTATTACATAATCGTTTGAAATAACGAGTTCAGCAGGTCAAATGATATCTCAGAAAAATTTATTTGACTACGCGATCATTAAATAAGTTACTCCCCCCCCCAAGGAAATCTGCCTCCAAAACCTGCATTAAAAAGGCTGCGTCACACCAATGCACTGTCTCTTCTGCGCTGCTCTGCACGGGCCATGTGGGTCGGGAGGGACTGTCCCTGCGATCACTCGGGGCGGAGGCCGCGCGGCACAGCCCATCGGGACGCGGCGCCGCACGCGCGCTCGCAGGGGCCTCTCCTGTGCGGGCGCCCGGTTCGCGTGCAGGGACCGGCCCGGGGCGCTGGGTGCGCCCGACCTCATGTCAATCGCCCTGGGCTCCCCGGGGTGGCGGGTGCTCCGGGAAGCGGCTCAGAGAACCCAGTGCTGGCGTCCTTGAAGCGGAACGACTCCGCGGCCCCGGGACACTCGAGAACGAACGAGCGTCTTCATCCTTTTCACACCACCGATTTTTCTTCTTCCAAGTGCAAATCGTTACAGTGAGAAGGCCGCGGTTACGCCAATTAGTTTGCACGACGTGCGTCGGTGTTTAGCTGCGCTTGAACCCAATTAAGCCGCACAGCGAGCCCGACGGTGCCACCTGCGCGCCCGGCTCCGGGGAAGCCGGCCCGCGCCCCCCGCGCCGCCGCCCACGGCCTCCCCAGCGACCCCCCGGGCCTCCGCGGGTCCCAGGCAGCCTCACATCCTCGGCAGCCCGGGGTGCTTGTAGGCGGCCCTGGGCATCGAGGGGCGAGGTCTTGGCCCAGCGACTCTGGCCTGAGGCCCCAGGAGAGCGCGCCGCTGCGCTGCGGCCGCTGGGGCTGGAGGCTGGGGGCTGGGGCTGGGGCTGGGGGTGCGGGGAGGCCGGGGGCGCACCGACGTGCAGACACCACGGGGGGACCGAGTGAGGCTCTAACCCAACCCGCTGGCTCTCGGGCTTGGCGGCCAAGGATTCACCCGCTCTGACTGTCCACCTCTTCCAATTGCCCGAAGGTAGCTGCGTGTCCCCCACAACTGCCGCCACGTGGCGCACAGTCTGCTCTGGGGTTCCCAGTCCGCAGGGCGCAGGCGGTTCGGGGAACTGGGCACACGGGTGTACTATGTTAGGCTAACTGGGCACCGATCGCTCTGGGAGGCTTTGCGATGCTGTACCAGTGCTCCCCTCTCACTACCCCCAAGTCAGAAGCTTGAGCAGAAAGTGGGAACCCTGAACTACATCTTGTGAAAAGTGGCTCAGAAAGAAAAGTGCCTACAGACCTGTCCCCGGGAGTAAGAGGATGTTGCTGGAAATGTTCTTCATGTGAAAGAGATGGCATCTAAATTAAAGGCCATTAAAAACCTGCCCAGGTTTGAGAACTACGACATGGCCCCTAAGTAGCAGTTCTTTCCTTTCCTGCACTTAATTAAGGACACAGCTGGTGACACCAGGAAGAAAATGTCCTATATAAATCCATTTGTCCCTCTTGTTTCAGGGTTCCAACTTTACAAATGTTGATTTCTTAAAAAAAAAAAATTTTCAAAAACAATACCTAAATTTCAAACCCTGGTGACTGCAAGTTTTCATTTAGCATCTTAAGAGTGTCCCCTCAACCAAATCATGTGAATCAGTACAAAAAGTCTACCGTCAGGTCACCACTGAGGACACTTACAAGAGGGGATCTATACCCTTAATTTTAAACAGGCCAGAACACCCAAACCTGCCCATTTTCAGAACCCTGCCTGCCAGGAGGGCTCAGCTCTGTGATCGCTCTCGAATGTCACACACTGAAACACAGCTCACTATGAGCGCACATTAAAATAATCTCTCCGCCACAGAGATAGCGGGACTTTCCAAATATCTCTACCCGTGCACACAAAACTTAGTGTCCTCCTTGTGATGTTGCGCAAGTCCAGCAAAGCACAGAGAGGGCTGTGGATGGGGGTGACGGGGGGTACGGAACAGGTTTTAAACATCCTAACTTGAGCTGGGGTAGGCATCATCTAACACACGCAGCAACGATTTTCAGATGCCTCTCAAGACCTGCAAATGAGAAACAGAGGCAAAACACTGCATAACATTAAAAAAAAAAGAAAAAAAAAAAAAGAAAAAATATCATTTTAACATAAACAGCCAGAAAAACCAGACAGGTATTAGTCCATCTAAAGCCCACGTCCACCTACAGGAAAGAGCCAACTTCCGACCTGCATTTTCAAAAGACCTCCGGGAGGAACAGGCGTTAATGAAAGATCTCCCTCTACATGCAAGTTAGCGACTTCTGATTTAGAAAAAGCGCATCTAGCTGGCTGACTGGTGGACGGCCGTGCACACACCTGCGTGCACACACCTGCGTGCGCACTTCGGCGGTAAGGAAGACACAAGCAGGGTTTGGAGCACCGAAGGGAGCCACTTGGCCAAGTCTTTGCAAGGCGGGCGCGCGCGGCCGGGCGCGCCCCGGGTTTCCGGGGCCGGGTAGGGGGCCCGGCGCGGTTCTGCAGGCGGCAGCCTCCTACCTTTGGTCCCCGCGCCCATACCCGCGCAGGAGGGGGATTAATTAGCCGGGCTGGAGCTGAAGGAGGCCGTCGTGACGAGCCCAGTGGCGATTGGCCGCCAGCCTGCCTGGCCCTGCCTTTATAATTTCCACACGAGTGCCTCTGGGCTCTGAGACAAACCGACAGCAGCTCCTCCTGACAAATGCACACGCACACTCACCCCGACACACTCAGCTCACTTCTCCTTCGTCTGATTAACAGTCCTGCACACACAATGGTTCCGGGAAAGCGTAAATAAACACGGGCAGGGTCGATGCTTTTTGCCTCCTGGAAGAGCTCGCGGGGTCTCGGCGCAACTTTTGTTTTTGGCCACCGAGGAGGTGCTGTGTCCACGCGCGCCTCTCCCCTCCCCTCCCCACCCACCCCGGGGATCCTTTAAAAAGAGGCCGCGAGGCCGCGGCAGGGGGGGCGGGGGAGCGCGGCGCTTGGCTTTAGGACCGGCCGGGCGCCCGGGCGCTCGGAGGGGACCGCGGCCGCGAGGACCCCCGCGGCGACGCGCCCGGGGCCGGGCCGGAGACGCCGCGCGCGCGCGCGCCGGGCCGTTTCTGCACGAAGTTGGCTCCAGCTGCAGCAGCCGCGTTGGATCCCACAGCCTACTGCGAGACTCCGGTGTACAACCCGGATCTCTGCCCCAACATGATCGCGGCCCAGGCCAAGCTGGTGTACCACCTGAACAAGTACTACAACGAGAAGTGCCAGGCGCGGAAGGCCGCCATCGCCAAGACCATCCGCGAGGTCTGCAAGGTGGTGTCCGACGTGCTCAAGGAGGTGGAGGTGCAGGAGCCGCGCTTCATCAGCTCCCTCAACGAGATGGACAACCGCTACGAGGGCCTGGAGGTCATCTCGCCCACCGAGTTCGAGGTGGTGCTCTACCTGAACCAGATGGGCGTCTTCAACTTCGTGGACGACGGCTCGCTGCCCGGCTGCGCGGTGCTGAAGCTGAGCGACGGGCGCAAGCGGAGCATGTCGCTCTGGGTGGAGTTCATCACCGCGTCCGGCTACCTCTCGGCGCGCAAGATCCGGTCCCGGTTCCAGACGCTGGTGGCCCAGGCGGTGGACAAGTGCAGCTACCGGGACGTGGTGAAGATGGTGGCGGACACCAGCGAGGTGAGACTGCGCATCCGCGACCGCTACGTGGTGCAGATCACCCCGGCCTTCAAGTGCACCGGCATCTGGCCCCGGAGCGCGGCCCACTGGCCGCTGCCGCACATCCCCTGGCCGGGACCCAACCGGGTGGCGGAGGTCAAGGCGGAAGGCTTCAACCTCCTGTCCAAGGAGTGCCACTCGCTGGCCGGCAAGCAGAGCTCGGCCGAGAGCGACGCCTGGGTGCTGCAGTTCGCCGAAGCCGAGAACCGGCTGCAGATGGGCGGCTGCCGCAAGAAGTGCCTCTCCATCCTCAAGACGCTGCGCGACCGCCACCTGGAGCTGCCGGGCCAGCCCCTCAACAACTACCACATGAAGACGCTGGTGTCCTACGAGTGTGAGAAGCACCCCCGGGAGTCGGACTGGGACGAGTCCTGCCTGGGCGACCGGCTCAACGGCATCCTGCTGCAGCTCATCTCCTGCCTGCAGTGCCGCCGCTGCCCCCACTACTTCCTGCCCAACCTAGACCTGTTTCAGGGCAAACCGCACTCGGCGCTGGAGAACGCGGCCAAGCAGACGTGGCGGCTGGCACGGGAGATCCTCACCAACCCCAAGAGCCTGGAGAAACTTTAGAGGGGGCCCCGCGGGGTGGGGGTGGGGGGCACTCCCTGCTCGGTTCCGACCCGAGGTCCCCACTGGACGGTGCGCACAATCGCTTCCTGGAGAAGGAAGCGCCATGCAACGTGTCCGCGTCGGCTTACCCACCCCTCCAAGGGGTGGAAGAAGGAAGGAAAAAAAACAAAAACAACAGCAACAAAAAAGTGGGGGAAGCGGAGCAAGGGAAACCCAAACCCACAAGTATTAGCAGACTTCTTTTTTGCAAAGGATTTCACGTCCCCCCTGGAAGAGCGCGCAGCGACACCCGGAACAAGGAGCTGGCTGCAAGGCGAGCCCGCAGGGGACGCGGCCCAACCACCAGAGGACGACGGCGACCCGGCCGCGTAGGTGCGTCTGGCTGTGAGTAAACACGATCTGGATATGCCAACGGAAGGGAAGTGTAGTGTATAGTTTGATTTGTTAACAAACATGGTGATCTCACGTTGTCTTTCAAGTGTGAATGTTGGTGTTTTGTGATTTGGTGACCAGGAAGAAGCTCGATTGCCATTTTGGCTACTCCCAGCCCTTTTCCACTAACAAAGATACCATTCACAGGAAGATTTCCTCCTGGGTACTTTTATCTGTCTTTGAAAGTGTCTGAACTTTTAAAAAGTTTACATTTTGTTTCAAATATATTGCTTGTTCTATTTCTAACATTCCATAAATATACTTGAAATGTTATTTAAATATATTCAAAGAAATTTGAATTCAGCTTATATAATAACGCTTGAATATCTGAATTATATATTTGAAAAAAATGCACTTGAAATACACTGGATAACTACTTTTGTGATTTAGATTTTAATTTCTGTTGCTGGTTTTTATTTAATTAGAAGCTAATAAATGAGGTAAAATAAAGGTCGTTGTGTCTCACTTTGAATTGTTTTTCTATGAAAAGATGTAATGTTTCATTTTGAAAATAGAATCTACTTGAATATTTTAAACAATTTGAAAAACAACTTAATGAAATCATTAAAAATAAAACCTACGGTGTTGGCGAAAAAAGCTCTTTTCGTGTAGCTATGGATGGTGATGATCTGTTCTCAGGGTCTCACTGACAGGATTAGCTCTTTCTACAACAGACACAATTTAAATCTGCCCACGAAAGCTTACTCTTCTGGGCGAGAACTTCTGTGGCATTTTTAATCATGTAAGAAAAAAAGGTCATGCAAGTTAAGATCGCTGAGTTAAAAGTCAGATTATTTCAGAGAAAATGAACGTAACAAAGTCATAATGAACACTTTAAAATTTGTATATGAAAACTGTTAATAAAATGAAGATAATTTCTGACCGTTTTATGTCAAACCTTATTTTATGCAGTGTGTTTCATGAGCTTAATAAAGTAACCAGAAATCCCAAATTCCTTTGCACTTCATAAGGGCAAACTAATGACAAAAGCATAAAGGCAAACTTTAATCTTTAAAGCCAACTACACCACATTCAGACTCATTTGTGAAATTCAACCCTTCTGGACCTCGAAGTGAAAGAGGTCCTGTATGTATCCTTCAGAGCATTTTATTAGTCAGTTAAATGCGAGATGGGCTAATCACCTATGGCCTTAAGGTGGTTAATTAATTCAAGTGGGGGGTAAATTTTAGAATTTCGATTGCTATTCTACAAATAGCATCGTATAATGCTTTGTATCTCCACAAAAATTAAATATACAGAATAAAGCTCTCCATCTACCAGAGCATTGGTCTCTATTTTAGAATAACTGGCTCTAAACACTACTTTAAAGGAAGATCTTTGTGAAATGATTCTTGAATATCCAGCATGACACTTATGCTCTTGAATTCTTAACCTCAAAAAAAAGTTCACAAATTGCACAGTAGCACAGAAGTTAAAAGAACAATAAAATCGATTTCAGAAGAAAGTTCAGAGGTGTGTAGAGCCACCCACACACTCGGGTTTTAAAATCTATACAAGATACCTTATACAAAATACATATTTATGCACTTCAACTCATCCGAGGGTGTATTCTCTGGCCTTACGCCCACAGAAGACCACGGGCTTCGAACAGCTGCCTGCTGGCAGATGCTCTATATGCACATTTGAAGTCAAAGCTTCTCTTCCGCTTAAATTCACATGTAAAACCCATTCTTATTTCAGGAGATGAAAAATAGATGTAATAATGGAGATGAATTTATATCTAAATGGTTCCCCCTCCCTTCAGTTTCCTTATAACCTGTCAATGAATAATAATTCACAGTGCAATCTACACTTTTGGAAATCAAAAGTGATCTAATAAGACATTTCAGAAGAGCCTCCCGGTCGTACCAAACCCCAGGGACCAGGGAGCGACTGGCTTTACTGAATCTGCCCCAAAGCACACAAAGGCCCAGAGAGAGACTGGGAAAACGCCCCTGCTCCAAGCAGCACAGGCTTTAAAGTCGTGGGTATGGTCTCTAGTCCCATAAAACAGAGAGCGTGTGCGAGGCCACTCGGTTTATTTTCTATGAGAAGCATGGGACCTGGCTCCCCTCCCCCGCTGCCACTTAAAACCAAACCCATCTGAAGACCCCTCCCCACCCCAAAGCCACCAGGACCGAGCCCCGGAGTCACTTGTAACTCACTTTGGTGTCGATCTTCTTGAAGGCGGGGTCGTCCTCATCCACCTCGAAGTAGATTTCCGTGGTGGTGATGGAGAGGGTCCCTTTGGCCACCACCACCGGCGCGATGAGCTGGGCTGGCGTGCTGAGGACCACGGGGCCTGCAAGACGAGGGCACGGGCGTGAGGCTGGCTCCCTCCCCGGAGGGACCCCCGAGTGTTTATTTTTAAAGAGGCACTAAAACCGCGCTGCCTGTATTATGTGGGGAGTTCCTCTCGTGGGAGGTCAGGCCTGCTTAGCGTTTACACACGGGCTTCCAACGAGAGTGCAGATGCGCAATCGTGTAAATGCCCGAGGTCAGGGCACTGACGAAGGGACCCTTGGCTGGCCAGTTGCAACTTCTTCCTGGAAATCCTACCTGCTGGGGGAGACACGGCCACTAACCCACCTGAAAGCGCAGGACGGGCTCTGGAGGCCGGGCCTCCCCGTCCAGCGCCCGGCTCTCCCCGGGACCCCAGGCGGCCACGCGGGGGCAGCTCCTCCTGGAGGAGCGGGGCCGGGTCGGAGCACGAATCCCACCGCACGAAGGGAGGTGAAGGTCGGCGACCCGAGGCACACACGGCCGTCACACCCGCTTCTTATGCAGAAAAGGACGCAGACCCCAGCAGTGATGGTCTCACCCAGAACCGGTCAAAAGTGATGCGCTCAAGACATTCGAACCAAACGATTCTCGGGGAAAGCGGCCAAGTGCTACTGAATCCACTTTTGAAACCAGAGGAATTAAAGATGCAATAAAAAGCAAAAAACAAAAACCAAAAAAACAAAAACGAAACGATATTTGGACAGTGTGCCTGCTCGGGTGCTTCCTTCAAATTCCCTCCACCGGGGTCTCAGTTGAGAACCGCGCGCCTCACACTGAACATGAATTGAAAGGGGGTTGACGCCACTGCCCCGCGAGGCTCCCCGAAGGGGAGGCAGTCCTGGCTGTCGTGGATTTAAAAAGGCCACGGGGACTCGGAAACGAGAAACTGCGTCCACCCCTGTGCAGCGAGAAGGGCTCATGGAGTTCCTTCCACCCGCATCGCCCCCGTGCATTCGGCCCGACGAGTCACCATAGGCGCGCGGCGCGCCCCGGCTGGGTCCCGCGCGGGCGCCCAGACCCGGGCCCCCGGCCCCGGCCACGCGAGCCAGCCCGGCCGGCGGGGCGCCGGCGGCCGTGGAGGCGGCCGCGTCGCCGGGGAGAAGCGCGCCCCGCCGGCCTCGGTGCGGCCGGAGGCACGGACAGCACCCGCCCGGCCTGCGCCGCGCTCGGCGCGGTGGATGCGAAGCAAACCGGGCGCCCGCCTGCACCCCCGCCCGCGCCCGCCGGCTCCGACGGCCGCGGATTCCTGCGGCTCGTCCTGCCCCCGCGCCCCGGAGCCCGCCCCGGAGCCCGCACGGGGGCCCGGCCGGGGGCTCGAGCCGGCCCGCGCAGCCGGGTCCCCCTCGGCTCCACCAGGCTTTCCTTTCCAAAGGGCGCGGCGGCGGCCGATCTGAAGCGCCACTTTAAAGGCTCATCAATCTTAATCTGGGTTGCTCAAGTAATTATGCCCGAATCTCTTGTACGATTACAAGTGGATTTGGGTTTCTATTCCCCAGGCCCTCCTTTGTGTTTATTGGAGGGTCTGCGCGCGCGCTCCGCGGCGCCCCGGCCGCCCGCGCCCTCCTCGCGGGCCCCGCCGCCCCGGCCGCCCGCAGCCGCTCCCTTAACCCTTGAGCCGCCGGACAGCTTCGGAAGCCACGCTTCCCAGTCCCCTTCTGGGGAAATGCGGGCTGGGACGAGGGGAGACAGGCACACGGCGAATACCGTGTCGTCTGCTAGACATCGCTGGGCCTTGCTACATAAACCGTAAAAAAGCGCATCGTTCTGAACCCAGAAGCCTAGTGATTTCTGGTTTAATGGTTGCTTCCGGCATTTGGAGACCAAGAGCGGTCAAAAACATTAACAATGGCCAACTGTCTCTTTCTCTTCAAAATCCATTGAACACATTCACACAATTAAATTGAAAAATTTGAAAACAAAATCACGAAACCCATTCAACACTGATTTACCGAGATACCCTATGGAAGCAGTACAGTTCTGTGAAGTTTTAATGGGGAGCACACTTTCTCTCCATTTCTCCGGGTTTTTGAGAGGAGGCTGTGCACACCCTTCGAGTTTACTCCAATCTCCTATTGAAATGGTATTTTCCGGGGATTTACAGAAGGGCTTCAAAGTGGCCCTTCTTTAAGAAAGACACTTCATGAAATACTCAGCCTTAACAGGGTGTCTGATTTGCCCTCGTCCATTGGAAATCTCCAGTTACAACTTCCAGGTCCACAGCGCATTTGCGGAGCGCTGAGCCTTTTTGTTGCAGCCTTCAGGGGCGCGATCGGCCACAGAGAGAATGCAGAGCTGACCACTGACTGCTCAAGAGACAGGGGATTGTGCTCTAATCCCTCCTGGAGCGGCCTCAAGATCTTAGGGATGTGATATTAAAACGTTCACATAGGGCACAATCACAAACAGCAGACCTTCCCCTTATTATCAGATCTGCTTATTTGAAACCTCAATCCCTTTCCCAATAATTTTATAAAAGGGCAGCATATCCGGAGACCAGAGAGGTGGTGCTCTTGCAGGTTCGGCTCTAGAAGATAACTTGGTACAAACGTAACCTAATTTTGCTCAGTGTCGTGAGCTGGGGGACTGAAGGTAGTAGATCTATTCATTCCAGGCGTGACTGTACCCACAGAAGGAGAAATTATCATGATGTGCTCAGCACCCATACAAGTAAAATGCTGTCTATGAAATAAAATAAACTAGTGAGTGAACAAAACCTCCTCCCCTTATGCCCGCAACAGTTCAAAATGCCACCATCCGAAGTAATTAAAGAACAAAAAACCGTTATTCACGTATTAGAATTGGAAATATCATGTTTAAGAAATATTGATCCATTACTATTTTTGGAAGAAGGATGGAGGTATTACTCGTTATTAATTTAAATTGAAGATCTGAGTCAGAACAAAGAGCAGTCTGCCAAGCACAACGAAAAGAATCTTTAGAAGAATGAACTTCTCCTTGGAGACCTAGGCCCTTCAGTCAGTTGAGATGGTAAACCCAGAGTAGAAGATACATATGTTTTATATTTGAAATGGGAACTATTCATCAAGTAGTTTTTAAAAGGAGAATGTTAAAAAATACTTGCGGGTTTGGATGAACTTACTGAGAACAATTCCAAGCCTAGAAATCTCAATAATAATAATAATGCACGGATTTTTTAAATGGAACTTTACAAAGTTCTGCATTTTAACTACTAGTTCAATATTCACAAGGTTGGGCCACAGACCTGCCAAGGACACCAAGAATGTAGCCCTAGTTGAAAATGAGCTCATTGCTCATTGCGGTGGAAGAGGGAGCCGGAAGGACTTTCTGTAAAATAAGGTCAGGGTTTTGGGAGAACCACTTTGGGAGCGTTCAAGGCAGGAAGCAGGGCGGACTGGGGACTGGGCTCTGTGAGACAGGGACAGTTCTGTGACTGGAGTCCCACCTGAGCCGTATCTAGCGGGAGGGGGGATGAGATGGCCCTGACAGCTGGGACTGGCACAGAGGTGGCGGTCGCGCCCATGGGCGGCCACAGAGGACGCCTGGTACTGAGGCAGCACGCAGAGCGAACCAGAAAGGTGGTTCTTGCTTCTCATCGCCATCACGTGACCTGATCTGATGCTGGTGCTCCTGAGGTCGCATAGGGAAGGACAGCTCGGCCTAGCTGTGTGCGTCTGGCAAGCTCCCGGCAATGGCCAGGCCTCCTCGTAGGAAGGGTCAGGCCCCTTTCCAGAGGTCAGGGGCCGCTTTCCTTGTTCTCAGATATGGGAATTCATCATTTTTAGAGGGGTCATCGCATTCTAGCTATTAAAAGACAATTACAGCAATGAGATTATCAAACTGTGCTAAGACTCTTTACAAGAGACAATATGAAGCACAAAAAAAGAATACATACAGGGATAAAGAGTTGGAGTTCACTAAAATTGGCATGGTTGTAATTAGTTGATGACTTTAAGTTGGCAAAATCATATTTAGTATACATAAAATTACCATGTACTTTAGAATCACTTGAGTATTTTCTAAACTTACTTTAATATTAATGAAAGTTTTATTGGCTATGTGGATTTCCTCCAACCTCAATTACTTTGAAACCACATGTTCGATTTGTTTTGGAACATGTAAAAGACCATTATTTTATGATACAAACATGAACTAATCTTTGTAAAATTATTATGCTTAAAATCCTGACATTATTTATAAGACAAAATATCGGAAATCCTTTTATGTTTAAAGCAAAATAACATTCTGAAAAATAATTTTGAGACAAAAATATCAGGAAGTAAATGTTTACAATTACTTCTATCATGTGATAAAATCTGTAGGAAAACATTGAGTGGCGGAACATATTTAAAATATTTACCTCTGCTTGGGACTTCCATTATTTTTAAGTATGGCACTATCGATTTAAAAGATAATGTTTTCCCCACAGAATTAAGAGAAGAAAATGCTTTAATCTCAACACAAAATCGATTACTGAAGAGTATGAGAAAGTTGGAGCTTTGCTGCGGGATCCTAGAAAGCTTTATGAGGCGTCATAGAAATAGAGGTGCTGGTGTTCGCGCCTGGAGGAGAAAGAAGTCAGGGAAATACCGCTGAGATTGCTATGACCCGGAATAGTTCCCTGATGTTCAGGCAATTCGAAAGCCTCCAGGGAAAAGAAAGGAGAGTAACAAAATCTCTAGACAGTGACTCTTTTCTTATATACACAGAATATTGACAGTGGTCCAAATACATTAGCAGAGTAATGATCCTCTGAAATTTTCAAAAACTTTTCTTGCATGAAAACAGTTATAGAATGTATTTGCTTGAATCAAAAACTGTAACTTGAAGAATAAATAGAATACATACTGCAAGAGCGATGGATGTAACTCCCAGCATTATTCCCTCCCTCCCTAATTCTGTCTCTCACTCACCCTGAACTATCCATTATAAACACTCCATATACACAAATGTTACACTACAAAGCTCACTGTGCCCAAGAAATGGCCTGTGTGTGCCATCCGGTGACTTCTGGAACATAATCTATCCTTACGTTGAGGTAAACAATCACTGATTGTCTCACAGAGCACTGGCCTCCTTAGATTATTAACGTACAGCGTGAGACAGGTACGTAAGAACACACATTAATCTTTTCAGATCTGCGTAAACCAACCTCTGAAAAAAGCTGAACTTACTGTAGTCTGAAACAAAAAGAGGAGAATGGAGCTTTCTCCTAAGAGCAACTGAAGTCTGCTTTGTAACAACATATCTGTTCAATGGTGGAGCATCTATTTTTGCATCTAATTTTAGGTAAGTATAATTTATCATCTAAAATGACGTCTTATGTGATGTTGATAATAAACAATTTTCAAAAGAACTGAGAGACAATCTGGTAGACTCTAACTTTAATCTACCATTTATACCTTTCAATTTACTTATAGAACAGAAAATAATTCTTTGTGTTAAAAAGGACCCTAAAAGAACTAGTGCATCTTCCACAGAGGCAATAAATGATTTTGTAGGGGGAAAAAGAAAAAAAAGCTTGCAAAGCATATATACTCTAAGTAAAATATCACTCCGTTATTTTCTAGCACAAAAACATACTAAAAAAGGTGAGCCTTCTGATGTTCATCGTGGTAATCTGCTCTGCCTTTTGGTCCAATAGGTGAGTAAGCGGAGATTTGTGTTTCCAGTTATATCACATTTAGTTCAACATATGGAATACATTTTTCACTTTCCGGAAGGGTACTGACTCTTTTATAGTGTAGGAGATCATTTAATGATGGAGAAGAGTGAACTCCTACTAGACGAGATGAGTGACTAAAGCAGAAGGTGATGATTTCCATCGATTGGACTAGAAGAACGACGTCTTTGACACCCTTGGTTGGGCTAAGTACCTTTCCCATAGTTTCCTGGGCAGCATTTATAACATATGGAGTAGCCGTTTTTACAAGTCTGTTCCTCCCATTGGGCTCAAGCTACTTGAAGACACAGAGGCATTATCTTCTTCATCTAACACAGTGTCAGTCACACCGATGCATGCTGTGTTAACGGAATTGAATATATAGAGCTATACACACTGCTGTGGCACGTAGGAGAGGGCATCCAAAAAACCTGCAATGACCTTCTGGAGGGCGGGCCCTTGTAGTACAGGCTTCCCCCTCTACGTGAGGGTTCTAGGAGCCCATCCCCATCAGCGTACCAGCTGGTGTTGTGAGAGGCTGCGTTTACTAGCTGGTGTTGTGAGAGGTTGCGTTTGGCTTCAGTGAATTGTTTTTCTTTTTTTGGAGACTCTTTCAGCGTGTTTGCCCATTTCATGAAGGGTGATTTTCACGAACAACATGCAGCATGACAACGCACCTGCCCACACCGCGCTGAGTGTTCAGCAGTTTTTACCCAAAAAGGCATGTCCCCCGTGCCCCACCCTCCCTAGTCACCTGATTTCGCTCTAAGCGACAATTTTTTTTTTTCCAGTTGTTTCCCCAAATGAAAAAAGTCCTCAAAGGGAGATGTTTTGCCAATATGGAAGAGGTGAAACAAAAAAAAACCAGTAGAAGCACTAAAAGACATCAGAATTGACGCGTTCAAAAGCTATTTTGAGCAGTGAAAAAGGCATCTTCTTGGGTGTATTGCATCAAATGGAGAATACTTTGAAAATGACTGAAGTTTCAGCATGTACCAATAAACACAGTTTTTTTTTTATAATTTCCATTTATGTCACAGTAAAAAGGCCACTTGAAATAAGATTCCATGCTTTATACCTCTGAAATTGATTTCAAATTGTTCTTTTAAACTATGAAAGACTGCATTTTGTAGAAAGCGTAAATTTAAAAATATGCTGAAAACCAATGAAAGTTATAATGTAATTGGTCATTCTAGCTATATCACATGTATACTATTATTTTTAAATAGCATATATATATATTTAAGTGACTTGCTTTACCTAGCATAGAATTTTCTCCCTTTTTGTAAACTAAATGCCTAAAGTGACATATTTAAGTCAGTATTCATGCATTCATTCATTCGCGTCATCAACAAAAAATTCCCACTGCTTTGAGCCATAAGAGAATGCAGTAATGTCTAGGACATGAGTTTTATCCACAGGGCTTAGACTTAGTACAGATAAGACACACAGGAAGAACTGCACTTAAGGGAGAGAGGGTTAGCTAAGTATTGTTAAAGTACTTTACATGAATTAGTCTCATTTATTCCTCGTGACAAACCCAGGAGCTAGGTACTGCTATTATCTCTATTTTACAGACAAGAAAACGAGGCTGTGTGGTGAGGTAATTTAAGGGAGGTCATGCCACTAGTAAGTGGTAGAGATGGGATTCAAACCTGGCTATCTGAACCCAGTCAGGGCACTTAAAGGTTATGAGTGCTCCTCCCCGCAAGACAGGAACAGGGAAAAAATTACAGACACTCACAGAACTGTGGTGACGATTTTTGGGGGTTGGTGGGGTGGTGGGGGTGTTTGGCTGAGAAAGGATAAGGCAACGGCTTCTGAAGTGCAGTGTGACAGGATGGGTCGGCAGGATTCGGACAGGTGGTACTACGAGTGGGGCTGGGGGGCATCACTGTGAGCAGGGGAGAGCGTCTGAACAAATACACAGGTGCACTGAATATTAATCAATAGGGGAGGACAAGGCCAGCCAGTGATTGGGACGCAGCATGAGACGAAACTGAAAAACAAAAGAAAACACGTATAGCCTCGACTGTCAGACTTTTTAGGTTCGGGAGTCAGAGACGAAAGCTCAGGTATCACCCTGTGGAACAGTGGTGTTTACCCTTGTTTGAGAGGTGGCCACACATCTCTTTGGGAAGGGGGTTAAATACAAGGGCTGTCTGAGAAGAAAACTAGCCTTAAATGCCTCTATTTTTCATAGTCCATGGCTGGATACTTTCGGGACAGCCCTCGTATCAGGCCCCTTCCTAGAAAAAATTATACAGAAACATTTGTTCATCCTGATTATATAATAAATGAGGGACTCATATTTTGGAGACAAATTAAATTTTGTCACTTATCTTGATGCCTTCTCCAATCTAAAAATATGTTTCTAACTCTATGTTTAGTATTATGTCCAGTTTCAGAAAATATGGTTTTCATCTTGTTCAAGCCAGGTTACTCCTTCCGACCCTCCCCTGTCCCCTTCAGCTACTCTTTTTTTTTTTTTCCTTTTAAGAGTTATTTTATTGTTTGAGAGGAGATTTAAAAGAGAGAGAGAGAGAGAAAGATAGACAAAAAAAGAGACAGTGAGAAGGGGGAGGGCCCCGAGCAGTCTCCATAGTTGCACATCATTAGCTGTGACGTGGTTTCACTCCACACAGATGGATGTGGGGCTGTGCAGGGTGGGAACCGAGCAGGGGCCTCCTGCATGGGAGATGAGAGCCTCCCCCAGCACCCCAGGGGTCACCAGCTGCGCCACAGGTCAGCACACGGGTTTGCACGGGCCGGGGCCTGGAATCCATCCCCAGACCTGGTGATTGCAAGGCAGGTGCTCAACTGCTGAGCTATCCCCTGAACCCCTACTCAGCTACCCTTGACCTTTGCTTCTCCCCTTCTTTGTTAAGCTTCTAGATGCCAGTTTCCCTTCACTCCTCACTCCTATCCACTCCTCCTATTGGCTTCACCCTCATCCTCGACTTAGGCCAATGTATTAGGGAAGTAGCTATTAATTCACATGTTGAAGGCTTGTGTAACATTTCAAAGGCAGAGTTTTCCAAACGTACTTAAGTACACACTTTCCCTCATTAATATATTTTGAAAACTGTGTTCCAAGGAATACAAGTTTGCAAGGTGCTGCCCCAGAGCCGCCTGACATTAGCACATGCTGTTCCGCCCTGGTCTCCTCCGATGGCCCCTGCCTTGTGTCCCGAGGTTCCCCGTCACCTGCTGACACGCCAGCCTTGGCCCACAGGGACCTGACCTGGGCCTGTGCTCTTCTCTTTATATATTCGCCCTGGGTGAGTCCAGTGGTTTTAGGTATGAACTCCGCGCTCACCTTGGCTCTCCAATTTCAAACCTTTACTGTCCATTTGAAAATGAGAGAGTCTAGAAGACCAAGCTGGGCCAATCCTCTTCAGTCCTTTCCTCCCTAAATTAAAACACGAATGAAAAAGCAATCCCCACACGTATGTCATAGCTTCCACATCACTTCTCCCAGGCCTGACTCCTCTCGTCCTTACTCGTCACGACGAGCCCATTACCACCGTCCCTCACGTATGACCTTCTCAGTGCGGGTCTGAGCTGTCCCCTTCTCCTCCTTCTGTCACCAGCAGAGGAGTCTAGACTCACATCAGCTCTGTTCTGGGCATCCTAACGCCATATCCTACATAGTGGCCTGGGCGATTTAAAAACAAAAACATACCAATCAGATATGCATCATGGCCATGCTTAAAACCCTTCTTTTGTCATGAGGGCGCTTCAGGACAAAAGGCCTGTTTCCTCCCAGCGCAGAAGACTCCTCAGGCTCAACTTCAGAAGCCCCTGCCTCCTGCTTTTACCTGGATAATTTACCACTACAGCCGTTTCATACAGAAGGTGAGGTTCTAGCAAGTGATGTGCCCCACTGCCTGTAACAACTCTTTAAATCGTTCTAAAATAAATCTTCTACTTACGCTTCCAGATGCAAGACAGGAAACACTTATTCCGGGAAGACGTTCCAGGACCCACATAGCGGCCAAGGGCTCTGCTTTGTGTTATCACGGTTTCCTTCATTTGTCTAGGTTTTTTGTTTGTTTGCTTTCCCCATTATCTACTCCCCCTCTAGATGATAACCTCTTCGAAAGCAAGAACTCGAACCATATGCATCTTCTGACTCCGCACACCCACCATGACGAGGTCTTGCAGTTATTAGATATGCAGCACTGACATTTGTTTTGCTTGGTTAACCACATCCAAGCCAGTCAAGATGGATCAGACATCAGAGAGTAAGCGGCCAACAGGTCCTGCTGGCTCTCATCTTGATGACATGGGATGATTCTTCTACTTGAATCTGTTCTTCTTTCTTTTATTTCATTTAAAAACGAATGCTGGTCATAACCCACATAATTGATATGCTAACCCACCAAGAGCTTGCAACTGAGAATTAAAAAGAAAACAAAAACCACACACACAGATGCTGTAGAATGAACAAGCGCTTTAGTAGAGAAAGAAAAACGCGGGTTTCCATCTTGGCTCATCTCTCTGCTTCTTACGTGATCATTTATAAATGCTCTAATGTCTGAACCTGAGTGTCCACATGTTAAAATGAAGTACAACGCCCGATTCGCAGCTATACAGTCATCAGCCTGCGTTATTTTCTCTCAACAAATGTAAATGGTGGTTCCCAGGCCTACTTGACCACTCACCTCTTTACTACTTTTCTACCCACTCTCCCCACAGCCCCCAAACCTGGCTGGTGAGTGGAGACTCATCCTCACAGCAAGATGTATGTTTTTTAGAAAGCTTTCTGTGATACCTGGCTCCTAACAGTCCTATAACAGGACTGCTATAGGACTACCTTAGCCGTTTTCTCTGTTAGTGACTTAAAATGAAGGAAAAAGTCAACAGAACTTAGTAATTAAACAATAAAAATACATAAGAAGATGCCAGGACAGCTCAGCAGGTTGAGCGCTTGCCTTGCAACCATGAGGTCCAGGGATCAAATCCCTGCCCCGGCCCGTGCAAACCCATGTGCTGAACTGTGGGATGGCAGCGCAGGTTCTCACCTCCCACCCCCGGTTCAGTTCCCGCCCCATGTGGCCCCACACCCACCTGTGTGCAATGAAACCACGTCACAACTAATGATGTGCAACTACGGAGACTGCTCTGGGCCCTCCCCCTTCTCTCTCTCACCTTCTCTCAAACAACAAAATATTCATAAATTTTAAAAACAGAAAAAGAAAATATAGAACAATACACAAAGACACTGTCATCAATCACCTTCTGACCAATAAAGCGACCTAAACATTTTATCTGAAGAGATTTAACAATATATAGATGGCAATCTCAGAAGTCTGACTTCCTCTTCTTTTTGCCGAGAAAAAGTTCTAGACTTAAACTTCTCAGACAGAGGATCTCAACTGACGGAGCAGATTCTACTACTCTAACCCACTTATAAATTGATGGCCGTTGCGTGCGTGTCCTGAGTTCGGGCTGTTGTGCTTATGCCCCTCCTGCAGGCCACACTTGTGGCTCTGTAGCATCAAGCGAAGGAAATAAAATAAATGAAAAATAGTTTCAGGCGACAGGAAGACTTCTTGTGTCCTCCTGTATAGCCTGTTTCTAAAGGTAATGACAAAATCCATTTGAATTAGTGCCCAGGCCGTTGGGAGGGAGCTGCCCTGCCCCCCCCCCCCCCCCCCCCCCCCCCCCCCCCGGTGAGGCTGCTGTTGGAGGGTTCCTGCCTCAGCTCTCCTCTGACTCCCTGACAACCACAAGTCTGGCTGTAGGAAAACGGTTCATTATCTCATCTTTTTTTTTCTCCAACTGTGACAAACAAGAGGACTCATATATTTTCAGTGGGTGATTAATATCGGCATTCATATGCTCTTTAAAAAACATGGCATATGGAAGTTTCGTTCCTCCATATAGAAGCGCTATGGTTTCCTGTTAAGTGAGTGGAGTTGTTTATTGCCTCTATCTTTCATGTTAGTAATACGTATAATCATAAATCTGCAGAGGGATAACTTTATGGGAAATTCTCTGTACAGAGAAAAAAGTGAAAAATAAAAATGACTTTCGACTAGAACATGCTACTAGTAAGAAAAGACCTCATCGTTATAGTTTATGAAACACAGAATAATAAAGGATGGCTTACTCTTAAAATAAAAATAAGATGTAAGAATGTTATATAGGACTAGGATTATGGTTGATATCTAATAAACATAGCTGAATTATGTCCTTTTATAATATTTTAAACTGACATAGTTTGGTTAGCAGAGATGCTGTTACAATTAAGAGTACCTTAAAAGTGTTTTGTTTATAGACTAAAGAATCTGTGGTTGAAGGAGACATAAATTTTTGGAAATAGAGAAAATCCAGTGAAGTATTTGCAAATTCTAAAATGGCCTTGTAGATATAAAAATAATACAGACAGGCTAAGGAGGCTAGATAGTCAAGGTAAAGCTTGCATTTATTTTTACAACTCTTAACTAAAAAATTACATTGGAAATTGAAATATTTTAGCTTTCTAAGGAATGGGCATGTGTTTCATGTTGTTCTAAGAGCTTTGGGAACTCTGTGTTTGAAGCTGAACGTGAACCCTTTGGGTATACTATTTACGACTAGCCAAGCAACTTCCTCATTCAAAGAGAGAGAAAAAAGACCTATAAAGACTCATAAGGCTTTTTCAACATCAAATAGCTTTTATTAAACAACATTTTGATGAGTTAAGTGTGAGTGAGTCAGGAACATATGGATTAAATTTCCCTTGAAATACACATGGGTTTAAAAATTAAGGGGAAAATCCTGAGCAAAATGCATTTTAGAGAATCCAGAATCTTTAAAAGACATTTAGTCTCTAAATACGAATATCAGATGTTTCAATTCCAGTTAGACTCTGTAACTAAAACTACATACAAATAAATATGGAGGAATCTTTTAAAAAACACTCGTTTTGTCAGGGAAGGAATGTTCCTTAAGTGTATTCGCACCGTGTCTCCCGGAGGAGTCAGGTTTCAGCATCGGGGCTCCCAGTCAGTGTATCTGCCTCCACAGGACACGGGACTAGCCCTCCTGTGCAGTCCTTCCTCTCTGATTCCAGGGAACGATCATATAACATCTTCCTGTGCTTTTGGCTCAGATTCTTTTTAAAATAAAATCTTCAGGAACATTCTGAGCTTTTAGATTTTTGCTGTTCCTGTAATTTTATTCTATTTTTCTAGAGTCTTGGGTTCTTCCTTTCTGCTGCATACTCTATACTTTACTTTATCTTCCTTTTTTTTTTCCTCTAGCTCAGTGTTTAGGTAACATTCAATTTATAGAAAACATGTTGCCTCTGGGATCTGGACAGTCCATGCCAGAACTTCTGACGGCCTAAATTGTCTACCTGATCATCGTACTTGTCTCCTTTCATTTATGAGGGCAGACATAGCCTACGCCATAACTTCCTGGTCATTTAAGTCACTGAAAGCTGAGCTCATTCTCCCGAAGATTTTTTTTTCTTCTATCAGTCTTTGAGCTCTGGAGTTCTATATACTCACTAAATATTCAACATATGTTAATGAATAAGTAAATGAGTTTGTGAATGCAGTCAAACAGACATTTAGGGAGGTATGAATGGCCAAAATCTAAGCAATAGTTTTCTCGCCTGGAAACTGTACAGGACATTTAAGGTGAGACATGTAGAGAAGGGGACTGTCACTGAGGAGAACCTCCCATTGACGACATTCTGTTCCTTTTAGTAGACCTCCTCCTCATATCTCCTCATGTCTAAGTACTTTTTCTCATTCTTAAATTCACACAATGCATGTTTCTGAGTTTCAGATTCTTGACTTTGGTCAGAAAGTCTGTGTGAGTGAGAGTGTGTGTGTGTGTGTGTAATGGTTTATAAATCTACCACTTTGAAAAACCCACATTAAATAATCCATCGCTTCTATTCTAACACATCTTCCCCATGTGGATTGTCCCCTACACTAAGACTCTTTGTGAAATATTAAAATCCACAGGGCACAGAACACCTTTTTCATGTGTTAGAGAAAATATTTTTTGATTAAGAATCACAGTGGTAGCTTGATTTTAAAAATGAAACCTAAAGAGACATTTAGATATAATGACACAATTTGCATAAAATGGGATTAAAAAACAAAGATCAGCACAATGTTAGGTGTTCTCTGCCTGGAAAAGTCACATGGTGAGTTGAGTAATTATTTGAAATGTGTCAACTAGTATGAGCAGATGATCTGATAATTGAAGACACCCAATACATTCAAATAGTTCAGAATCAGTTTTGTTTTGTCTTTTGTTTTTGGTATAAATTAAGTAGATAATTATCTCAGCTTTCTAGTTCACTTTAGCTACATGAACTTTGTCAATGGAAACCTTTTAAGGCAAGTAATTGTGTTAGAAGATTTCTTCATGGTTCAAAAGCATATGGGATATGGTTGCTTCCCTTAAGGAATGCACAGTCTAAAAGGAGGAAGAAAACTTACAGAAATGCATCTACAGTACAAAGCTTTATGTGATAAATGTCTTAAGAATGATGTAATTAAATTTTTATGGAGTGGCTATAATAAAAAAGAGAGATAAATACCCAGCATTGGGAAGGATGTAGAGAAATTAGAACCCTCATACACCCGTTGGCAGGAATGTAAAATGATGCAGCCACTTTGAAAAGCAGTTTAGCAGTTCATCAAAATGTTAAACATACAGTTATTATCTGACCAGCAATTCCATGCCTAGGTATATAGTTGAGAATTGAAAATAAATGTTTATATAAAATGCTGCACACAAATGTTCATGGCAGCACTAATCACAACCAAAAGATGGAAACAAATCAAATGTCCAGCAACTAATGAATGAATGAGCAAAATGGATTATTATTTGCTATAAAAAGGACAAGCTACAACACATATGGACCTTGAAAACATTACGCTAAGTAAAAGATGCCGGTCACAATAGACTGCCTACTCGTATTACACAATTCCATTGACGTGAAACGTACCTAACAGGCAAATCTATGGAGACAGAAAGTACAATAGTGGTCCTCCAGGCTGTGTGAGTGGGGAATGCGGAAACGGAGGGGACAGCCAAAGAGTCTAAGGTTTCTTCTTGGGGTGACGAAATGTTCTACAACTGTGGTAACATTGAATAACAGTGAATATACTAAATATTATTAAAATGTGCACTTGAGATGGATCAAGTGTAGGGTACATGAATTATATCTCAATAAAGTTGTTACCAAAAATATTATGAGGTGACAAGACTGGCCACTGAATACTTCATACAGTGTTTTAAATAGGTCTAAAAAATGGGCAGAAAGCTTGATAGAGGGAGATAAGAGTGTAGAACAGAGATGTGCGAAGGATATTTTAGGAAAAGAGAGAAGTTTGAACATTGACATAGGCCTGTGAAAAATCTTGTAAGTTATTTACGTTAAAGAGATGGTTGGATTGTTGGTAAGAATGGTTTAGATATATATAAACAAAACATTTTAAAAATAATTTGCAGAATTGATTTGTTTCAAATTAAAATATATTGAGATGTTTGATTAAAATTGGGTGAGTTATACTTATTCATTTCAATGTTTTAAGTAACAAAATAATATTTCAAGTAATATGGTATAGTAAGCAGAAAATTTTAGTTATGTAAAGAAACTTAGATGCTAATTCACTTGAGCGAATCACTGCAAGCAAAAACAGCAATTAAAATAAACGAAGTTAGGTGTTACTAACAGAATTATTACTTCTGTATTATAATCACATTAGCCATTTGTTACAATACATAACAATTTGAGCAATTAATAATCACACACATGTAACTTCCTCTTGAGATGAACAGCTTGGAAACAAAAGGAACTAAAAGTGAAACAGAAAATTTGCGAGGCATTTAAATCTGTAAAACATTGTGAAACATTGGATCTTTTTAAAAACTCGAAAACTCCAAAGAAAACGAAGGAAAACAAGCAAAAGGGTAGATATTTTTTTTAAATTGTGCTCCAAATACTCTTATCAATTTCTTTTTTTAACATGCAAGAATGATTATGAGGCATACATATATAAAACTAAAATTACTTATGCATATTCATGGAGTTCTAAATACAGTATAATAAAGCCAGTGTAAAAGTTGAGTTTTATAAACTGAGGATCTTGTTTTTATATAATTTTTGAAGTCTTTAAATACATACACATATATATTTACACATACTATTTAGTATATTTTAGTTCAGACCGTATACTATGTATTTTAGTTCAAACCGTGTATTTTTTAACCTCATGCAAGGCACTGAATCCCTCTTGGCCTCTGTATTTTCAGTTGTAAAATGAGGTCAATATATTATTATATTATATACTATCTACTCAGAGACTTGCTGTGACTATTAGATAGGTTACTGACCATAAAGCCCCTGACACAATGCCTGGTCCCTATAAGACGTGCTAGTTCTTCATCTTTTTTTCTTTTTATAATCCAAAATTGATCCAGTCTTTTAAACCAAAGATGGGGTGGGGGGCAGATTTAATCTTAGCTAAGTTAGCATTTTCTCTTAGTTTTCTATTCTAATTAGTATATTTTTTTTCTCTTGAATTTGACTTTATTATCGAGTCATTGCAGATGGACATGTGACAATGCATGGTGTCCTCATCTGTGTGCCTGTCAACAAAACTGATGGACGACAGGAAAACGAATCATGCTAATCTGCAGGCTTAGGTTTACCGTTATTATTAGGAAAATGGTGTATCCATTCATATAAAATTGAAACTCTAAGAACTCTAATTCCTTTTACATTTTTACAGTTATATTTCTTTCTTTTTTTAAGATTTTATTTTATTGTTTTTGACAGAGACAGAGAGACAGAGAGAGAAGGGGGAGGGCCCAGAGCAGTCTCCACAGTTGTATGTCATCAGTTTTCAACATGGTTTCGTTCCACAAAGGGGAGCAGGGGCCGTGCAGGGTGGGAGCTGGGCTGGGGGCCTCCCACATGGGAAGCTCACCCCAGTTCAGCATATGGGTCCACACGGGCCGGGGCCGGCATTCGATCCTCCGTCCCCGGGGCTACAAAGCAAGCGCTTAACCCACTGAGCCATCCTGGCTTCTTATATTAATCATATGCAAGCCATATCACTAAGCTAAGCCATGAAAAGATAAATTATTTCATAGATAGACAATAGGCATTTGTTATTTTACATATATTTCCAGATACTAAACATTAAATTAATTTTACACACATATTTTATAATCTCTATTTTAATTTGAACTTAGATCTCCTGTGATAGTAGTTTTCTTTAGGCATTTTAGCACTAGAGGCTATTTGCAATGTTAAATTATAAATAAGAAAGACATTATTTAAGAAATTTTAAATTCTGAGACAGAGATAACAATTATCTGTACAAGAATATGTCAGAGCAACATAGAATTACATATTTTTTAATCCTAGGACCACAGGGTTGTAATTAACTTCTCAGATTGATTTTCGTGACAAACATGCCAGGCTAGAGTAACAAATGGGCTTTAGCATTTACGGATTGAATTTGCAAACACCTACACAGTCTGCACACTATTTCTATCACCTTTCCTTCCCCCTTCATAAACTATCCATTCCTTACTCTGTACTGCATTCAAGTTCAGGGTCCCATCTGTGGAGTGCTGTTTTAAAAATGAACACTGTAGACTAGGTAGGGAATCAGTATTTCGGGGCAGTTGGTTAAGCTTTTTCAGACACAAGGATGCCCCCTGTCTGAGGACCAGGTGGATCTCAAGGGCATCAGATCTGCTCAAACACAAATCTGTCTGGACTCATAGATGTCAGAGGGGATCTGACAGAGTCAACAGGTCAAGAGCCTCACAATGCAATTCTTCAATAATGTATTGGAAGCATACTTTCATTGTTCTTCAGGCATTTGAACTTAATGTTTCTTGAGAATTTTGTTTATAAGCATAAATTAATGTTAACTACTCTAGCTACCATTAGAGGAGAGCAATATGAAGGGGTTATTCATCTTTATTGGATTTTGCCTCTCATATTACTGGCAGATCTTATCACAGTAAAGTTCAAGGCATTAGCCAAATTGTATCAACTAATTGATTACCTTTAGTGGAGACGAAGAACCAGGAAGTTTAAACTAAATTGTATAATTATTGAGCTTTTCTGTTCACATATGTGAATGAAGAAAGGCAACACATTTTTGGAAAGGGTCATGAACCATGCTTGAAAATTTTCTCTAGTTCTTTAGGCTAAAAAATAAGACCAGGGAAGAGAAAACAAATCCATGGGCAAAAGAAAATAACGGACTTAATTTGCTTAAATTTCCAAACGGTCTCAGATAAAATCTCTGAACAACTGAAACAAACCACAAAACAACAAAACCAAAACCTGAACATTTACTTAGAAATTCGAGGTAAGCATTTGTTCACAGATTTAAGATAGTTTTAAATAAGAAAAATAGTTTTCTTACTACAGAAATGTTAATATTATAACCATCTAGGAACTGCTGTTAGAAAAACCTCATTAAACATATTCTAGAAGAGAGAGAATAACGTGCCATCTTAATGACTTGTCTCTAGTAAAAGGGGAACTCTAGCTGGTAGAAATATCATCGGAGGGCTTCATAAATTGTGCAAGAGAATTTTCCACCCATGTCTACAAGCAGGAGTGCCATTCTGTGCACAGAATGATGAATGTAAGTCCACTTCTGTATTGCCATCTGCCACCCCAATGCTGTACGGGCTGCAAATGCACACGTGAGGCAAGACCCAGCCACTTTCTGAGACTCTAAAGCAGGAGTCTGTCACCTGAGATCTAGGATATGATTCCATGGACTGGTTTCCAGGGGTCAGTGAATCGTCTGAAATTCTGCACAAAATTGTATGTGTACCTTCATGAAGCAATGCGCGCTCATGAGATTCTCAAAAGTGGTTTAAAACCCACACGGTGTTATGGGCCAACATCCCATCTGGTCGTCGTGGGTGTTCTCTGGACCTGACCTTGGGCCAGCACGAGGGTAAGGAGAAAGCGGAGGGTGGCTGGGTGGGGATTAGCAGTGTGAGGACAGAGAAAACCCCAGTGACGAGGAGGCACATTCCCAGGAGGGGCAGCAGGGAGGAAATGGCAGGTTCACTCACTGGTCACCTGGCTGACGTGGCTGCTCTTCAGAGCTATCACATAGCACGCCGGTGTCATGTGCAAGTCGGTGACCCCAACACCCTGTCCTTTCCCAGTGTTCAGGCTGTTTCAAGGAACAATGTCCGCCACACAACTTCTGCATTAAAACGCTGCTCTTTGCTAGACAGAAAGTAGATGCCATTCGCTTCCGCTAGTGAAATACATGTGTGTTTGGTACGTCTTTTCCTCTCGTCCATACTACATGAGATCGAGTAAGCTAGTGACACTCACACGACTGAGCGCAGCTCCAATCCCTGGCCCGCACGCGCTCACCAGGAGAAGACTGTAACTTCAGTAACCTGGGGAGTCTTTCCGACGGACAGCTAATGAGGACAACGGCCAGCGACTTACCCGCGAGATTGTCCAGCTCCTTCTCCTGCAGCAGGCTGACGGCGTCGTCGTCCCCTTCCAGCATGAGCTCCGTCTCCGCGTTCTGGCTCACGATCGCTTGACTCCGGAAGGCTTTCTTCGACTTCACCACATCTTCCTCGGTGCCTAGTTCCAAACCAAACGGGATCGGTTAGGTCATTGTGACGGTTCTGCGTTTACCTGAGTGTCAGACCTAGTCTATAACTGCTTTACCATTATAGAACATTCTGGCCTTCTTTAACTCGCTTGGTCTTCTAAATAACTTTGCCTACCCTGCTTGACAGGTGAGGAAACAGCCTTGGAATGCAACTCACCACAAACATAGTTTTCTGGTCCATACAATTACATGATTTGACACCATGATGCCTTTGTGTGAATTAGACAATATACCGATTAGACCGTTTTTGAAAACAGACAGATATGAAGCAAATAAGAAGGCATTTCACATCTGAAGTGAGAGAGGGTGGTCACTGGGCTACAGAGAGGTGAGTCAGGAACTCTGGGGACATAAAATGGACTTCACAAGACCTGTCCCCTTAGAAATCAGTGAAATAAACCATAGTTTTCTAAACCGGTATCCTGATTTCCTTACATAAAATACTAAAAGAGGCCAACAACCAAGCACATAAAAAAAAAAAATTAGTCAGAAAAACAGAAATATAGTAAAGTTGACCTAATGTTAACAGGTCAATGAATATACAGGTTAGAAATTAAAATGCATTTGAATCTCTCATGGATCTAAGAAACATTTCAACATTTACATTCAAATAACTGTGTTGGCAGACGAAACTGAATAAAAAATTATGCAAACTGCAAGTAAATTTTACATACATGAAATACAGCTAAGCGATACCTCGATTTCATATTACTTGAAGGTGAAATGTGACCTGGAAGATGCTATAATTTACTGTGTTCTCGCAAGAGTATTAGGATACAGGCTTGAAGGAGCAGCGTGAACCAGGAAACCACTGTCACATCTCTTTTCCTGTGGTGGAATATTCCTGAAATGGTGCCTAAGGAACCAATCCTAGATGGGTGACGTTATATCCCACTCCGTCTAGGGAATGCTACGATGTTCTGTACACATGCAATTATTCTCCACGTCTTGTGATCCTTTTGACCAAAATTCTTGCTGTTTAACCAGAGATAATACTTTGGGTCAATTCTCCGAGGCCGAAGAGAGGACTTGCAACAGTCCATTTCCACCTGTTGACATCGACTCAGCCATTTTCTCGGAAGTGCCACTAGCTGCTGTAACATTCGCACTGGAAGCCAGAGCGTCAGCCTCTTTTTCTGCAGCGTGATCACACGTTCAGCGACACAGCCAATTCTGTTTGCTGAAACCTCAACAAGGGACTTCAAGGTGGACCACAGGGGAGGGAACATCGCAGGCTGAGGTACAGAGTCAGGCGTGTCATTGCCTGAGAGGGTCTGTCACCCCGGCTTACTGGATGACAGCATTCGGAGAGCACTGTTAAAAAATATCTTAACGGTATAAAGCAACAGGTTGTTAAGTGACAAAGCTTGATAAGTGACAGAGAGTTTTACTGTAATACGTTCAGTGTTAGGTGGGAGATGAGGAGAATGAAACAGGTTGTTTGCACATTCTTCTCTCACTGGCCCATAGACAATTCTTATTTCTGGAGTCTGAGGGCCGTCCGGAAAAAAATCCAGTCATAAATGCCTCTATTTTTCATGTTTCAAGGCTGGATCCGTTCCAGACAGCCCTCATAAAAACGGAGGCTGGATGACTGAATACTCCAGAACCTTATCTTAATTTCATTTGGATCCTTTTGGTGACAGACAGCCAGCACGACAGTAATCTTCTGGGGGCAGCTGTCTCTATAATGTATTTGCTTCTTGGGCAGTAACTTCATTTGGGAAACCCAGAGCTTGCCGCATCTGAGAATCAAGGGGCCAACTCAATGGCTGACACTGACCAGTGGCTCTGGAGGTCTTAGCAGCCCCATCTCCACCAGAGCTCCTCAGCTGGGCATGCTGTCCCACGTTGTCACAACGGCGATCATCCAGCTCTGCCACCTCTTCCGATGTTGACCAACCTGCTTCCTGAAGCCACGTGTGTGGACCTCATCCTGCAGGGCCGAAGGCATCGTCACTTTGTTCTGAAGCAGGCACGTCCAACCTGCTGCCCAGCACTGCTCGGAATGTGCCCCAACACACACTCACCAGCGTTCTTAAAACACAATGAGATTCTGTGCGGTTTGTTTTAACTCATTGGCTCTCATTAGTGCTAGTGTATTTTATGTGTGGCCCAGTGTGGATAGGGCCTCCGGAGCTCGCCTCGTCACACCACCCCCCGCGCTTCTGTGAGTGTGGTTACTACAAAGCACAGACACGCTGCGTAATATTACCAACTCCTCCCAATGAACAAAGCTTCTATTTACAGGATAAAATCTAAACTCCTTCACAGAGCTGGCCATGGCCTTTCATCCTCTTACAAGCAGTTTGGCTTTACCTTTTCTTACTTCCCCACCAGCAATACTGGATCATGTATAGCTTCCAAAACGCACCGTGCTTTCTCAGACCCCTTTACCTGCGGTGACATTATTCGCTCCGTACAGGACGGTTCTCCCTTTCTCCTTTGTTTGGCTGAATCCTCCTTGACCATCAGAAGGCCCGTCCACGGCTGCCTTTCCTAACCCAACGCTCTGTCCGATCACAGCTGACAAGAACCCAGCCACGCTGTACACGTGTGACTCACTGTGCCTGACTCCTCCAGGCCTCAGTGCCTGCCTCCCAGCTGGGCTGCCGCAAACATCTGCCGAACCGAAGTTCATGCCTCCCTTCCCGCGTTCCCAGCTCGCGTTTCTTAAGGCAGGTGTGTGTGCCCGGTCGTGGATCTGCCCTCTCGTCCTCACGCAGTTATCGGTACAGTCATGGCTTGGTCATGCCCACAGAGCTGGGTGCTGCTGACGGCCAGAAACAGGCTCCACGCTCTGAGCCCACTGCCTGGCATACAGCCAGCCAGGACAACACCGAGTAAGTGAATGAACTG